>JALLBJ010000862.1:0-10882 GCA_036940105.1 Skeletonema potamos | reverse complement strand
CTGACAGTCTGACGAGGCATCCTTTCAATTCCCCAGCGTCCCGGCCCGACAAGAGCGGGACGGGTTGGGGTTTCTTTGGGCTGAGGATTGGCGTTGGGTGCCGTTGGGTGCCGGAAAGTGGTTGCGAAAATGCCGATAAAAATTTTGAGCCTCCATCCCTCCATCCAACGAAAGAGGCGCCAGAAAGACTTGCGTACAATTCGATCATGAAAGGCTTTCATGCTCTCTACTTATCATTTTTCGCCGTTGTCAGTTGTCATTAGATAGGTAACGCCTTCTACATTTTCATTGCATTTGAAATAAAGTACGGGGACAGTCCTTGCTCTCATAATCATCTTGGCCGATAGAATAATAGGAGTACTCAAATAGCCGACATACACAGAGTCTTCTTATTGTTGCATAAGTTTATGGGGCAACTCTACTTAGCTCAAAATGTGTGAAGCCAGTATTGCCGGAAAGTTGGGTGATGAATTGAATCTTCAAAACACCCCTTCTGACATCACTGATGAAGTTATTTCATTGAGAGAATCGGCATCAGTTAGTGACAGCGGCGACGTGGCGAGATTATTGACTACGATAGATGGCGGTGATGATGGCAACTACATGACATCATCAAAAGCTGCCACGGATGATCCCTGCAGCTGTAGTGACACCGCATCATCATCATGTTCAGGAGATGATCTAGTATCGGAGCGACGACCAACGACGTTGCCCCCGAAAATATTGCTTACTAACATCTCCAGGGGAGAGGAATCTGGAAGTATCATCGCAAGTGATGCTGATGGCAGTAAATGCAACTCTACTGCACCACTTATTGTTGGCTTGTATGCAGCAAAATCCACCACCACCACCTTGCACGAGGAGGACCTCAATGACATTGATTCTCTACTCATTCATTCACCTTTCACGGTAACATCTACAACAGTGACGGAAACGGAAGACAAATCGACAACCATTACGGGCCCATCCTCTGAAGATGAAAATGAAGCCGAACAAAACATTCCAGTGCAAAACAACCCAACAGTAATAGAGAGACCAACTGTTGCAACTTACATCAAGGGTAAAGTGCTGGAAGAAAATGGCAAATTAAATGCGAGGCTCAAGAGGCGGTGGGAAAAACGGAATCAAGAAAGACGTGCAACAACAAATCACAAGGTTGTCACTCCATCGCGTAACGACGACTATTCAGCATCACGACATCAGCAGAGTACCGGTAACTCTGACTCGGCAATAGTCTCGGATAATTCCGACATCTTGTCCAAGTATGGAATGGCATCGATAACACCTCAAATATTATACCCTGATGTTGTTTCATTCGGAGAAGAGGATGAAGAGGGGGTCGTTGCCTGGGAACGAATAACCATGCCACCATATCGCAAATGCTTTTCCGAAATTGGACCCAATACTTGCTCCTCGTCGCCCCGGCGTATCGGTATATTGCAGGCGGAAGGGGTTGTGTATGATGATGCACTTCTATTACGGTTAGCGCGTCAGTCGCACTCTGGACAACAACATCGGCGGAGCGGAAGCGCTACAGTAAAAGGTGATACTGTTGATCCATTGACGGGAGAGGAGTTCCCAGTGTTCCAAACAAACGAAGTGAAAATTCACGTGTATGATCTACTAACTGAAGATGCTTTGGTTGAGATGCCTTTTTTGAATTGCAATTTTCCTATCGGTCGCTGCTTCAAAGCTGTGAATGATGGATTTAATTATTTTGGGACGGGAGCATACCACGTCGGTGTTGAGGTGAATGGAGTGGAGTATGCCTATGGTGGAAACAACATTCAGGGTATGTCAGGGATATTCACCTGCGTTCCAAAACAGTCTCCAGGTTATGACTATAGGGAGACAATTGATCTGGGAGAGCTTCGCACAGTAAAGAGGACTTGGATTCGCATTCCCAGAGAAAGTGCCATGAACCAAAGCATTCCTGCGGCGTTGGTCAAGTTGACTGAAGAGATTGATGATACTGCTTATAACGAGAAGAAGAATGATGAATCCGAGGCATCGCAGCATGCGTACAGATTTCGTGAAATTGAAAGTTTTGCTGACGGACACACGGTTGTTTACGAAATGGCCCGAGACTACATGGGAGTAGACTATGACCTTCTCCGCAAAAATTGTTGCACCTTTGCGCTGGATGCATGCTTACGGCTAGGAGCAAATGAAGAAGATATACCAAGCTGGTTTCGCAACGCTGCACAAGTAGGTGCTCAGGCTGAAGACACAATGAACAACGTAGACAATACAGTGAAGAATGTTTTCAAGTGTAGTGGTGAAACAGTCCCCCTGGAAGAAGAAGAATGTAACGCTGGATTTGAAATTATAGCTAAAATTGGTGGAAGAGATGGAGACAATACACCTACATCACTACAAGTTGTTGAGTCATCTCCAGAGTGCCGTTGTTGGAATACTTGCTTTGGCATTCCATTCGATCAGAGACAAGAACTTGTCGCGAGAGATACGGCACCCTGGGCTTGATATTGTACCGCATATGGTTCTGTTAGTGTATTTATACGTTAGATAGTTATAAAAGTTAGATAGTGTCCTATTCAAAATAGAGTTTGTAAAACACATGCAATCGTATCATTCATCAAAATTAGCCATGAGGTGGTCATAGGAGTTACGAATGTTTTTGAAATGCTCTTCAGCCTCTTCCTTGCACATGCCATGGGAACTGGCACTGGAAGCGCTCCACTTGTCAGGGTGGTACTGGAGGGCCAACTTGCGGTAGATCTTCTGCAGCGTACGCTTATCAACATCATGAGAGACTCCAAGAATCGCAGCATGCTTCTTGTCCTCTTCCAACCTGTCCTTTTTAAGCACCTCCTTGAACTGTTCGTCTGTCTCATCAAAGATCTCCTCGAGGATATCATCTAGATCAAAGGGAAAGTCATCATCGAGCCTGTCGAACATTTTTACTTTGAATTCATTTTTGAATTCTTCGAAATCTTCCAAACTTCCTCCGTCGCTGGCCCACATACGGAAATACACTTCATACGCCGCTCCGACTTTCTGTGTCAACACAGCCTTGCGAATCGATATTTGTAACTCGTGAATCATCTCAGTGGCCTTTTCCCGTCGAGCTTTCTCCTGACTCCTCTTGAACGCGTTCTCCCTCCTTCTACGTTGCTCTTCCTTCTTGAGCTCCTTCTCCGCCCTCTTCTTAGCTTTGATCTCTGCACGCCTCTTACGATCTTCTTCCTCCTCTTTTTCTAGTCGCTCCTCCTCCTTGCGCTGCTCTTCTTGTTCCTTCATAAGACGGTGGGCGAGTGCATCTCTTTCTTCAAAGAATTCCTGCAACCCTTTGCTTCTCGAGTGGGCCGACTCTAGTTTAGTTATATCACTTTTTTTCAGGCTGAATTGACATGCAATGCCATCGCCTCCTTGCGTCGTGGTACCCGTAATTGAGACGATGAAGTTTGCTGCAAGCTTCCCATCCTTCTTGCTTGCCGACTGTGCAGGAGTCACCACATCAAGATTCTCGGGCTTGAAGAAGTAAACATCACAGTCACGAGACTTCTTCGTATCCAAACCTACGCAAAACTGCCCCTTGTTCTCATCCCAATGACGGATGCTCCCCTTACGTCCATTGAGATCCTTCCTCTCCGATCCAACTACTTCCACGCGACATTTGATGTTAGAACCGTACAAGGCATCATGTGCCTCTCTACTCTTCTCAGTGATAACTTTTTGGGTCTCATCGTTGATTATCACCCCCTTGTTGACACGTCTGAACTCGGTCCCAATCAAGTCAGAGATTGCATTGAATTTTTCCTCCTCCCTGTTCACCTTATCTGTCCAGGACTTTGCACGGTCCTCCTGTTGCATCTGCTGCTCTTTCAACCACTTCTCGTGCTTCTTGGACTTTTTGGACTTCTTTTTCTCTTTTGCAGCTGCAACTTGCTCACGTGCCTGTTGTTGTGAGGATGGGGTAGTAAAAAAGAATTCGATGTAGTGTAGGATAGTGTGAGATAATTGCATGTGAATGTGCACTAAAAATATTACAGAAATGCATTCAGCACGGACTCGTGGAAGAATGGGGCAAATCTTTACCGCATATAATTGGTTACATTGCTTACCTCTTTGAGCTTCTGTTGCATCATCTCCTTTTCATTTGGAGTGTCAGCGGCAGTCCCGCTGGATACACCCTGTGCGCCGGCATTGTTAGTACCGCCCGAGCTGGCCGACGCCGTTCTCACCACCCCGACCCCGAGAACGTTTTTCAGGTCTTCTACACTCTTAGCAAATGATACACTCTGAGGAGCGGGCGGTGTGGGATCCTGCGGGGATTTGTTCTCGGTGTTCATTTTCTCAACAACCACTTTGGCTTGCTTCACCACCGCGGCGTCACCTGCTTTATTGGAAGGAGTGGACTTCCCGCGCCCGCCTTCTTGGTCGCCGCGTCCTCCCCCTCCTCTTCCCTGTCTTCCTCCTCGTTTTCTGTAGTGGCGTCCGCCGCCTCCGCGGCCAGCATGGGTGTTGCTTATCGTCATGTCGGCTTGCTTTTGATTGTTGAGATACCTCATCGACACCGAAAAGAAGGGAGGGGATCGAAAAATGGATCTTTTCTCTTTTTCGGAGAACGTAACGCGCGGGAAAACCTTTCCGGTACGGTACCGACCTCTTTAAGTACGCTTTACTGACATCTACATAATCAACGCTACAATAAGCCGGCTAGCTTGTGACTTGCTTGCTATTATACTGCGGGGGGGGGGGGGGGAGGATTAGGCAAACCAAAAGTGCTAATATAACAAGTAGTTCTTAGTAATAGAAGAGCTGAGTAGGTATTACATGGTTCCCTGGACATGAACCAGCTGGTGCGTGCGGTGCGCAGCGTCAATACAACATAGAAGAAGCTATGTTCTTCCAACCATTCTCGATACAACTCTGCTCTCTTTGAAGCATTATGTGTGCTGAAAATAATATCTTCTTCTATATGACTGCTTTGATCTCTCCTCATTACGGTGCTTACAGCAGACACACGACGTCAACGTTTTTGTGTTTGTATTTCTGTTCGACGGATAATAAAAGTGTCATGCTCAACTGATATCTCTCTGATAGTGGGATTTCAGCTTGATCCCCCGAAAATCTCCAATATCTTGTTGCGTTGGAATATCGTAACGTTTATGTCTTCGCATGCAATTTACATTCTACCAGATTGAATCAGATGACTGTATTTCTTTCATATCAAAACATGATATCTTCGCCATGAGCTTTCACTTTGCTGTTCCTTTCCCCTCCGCCACATTATTATTGGTTGCTGCCAGTTTCGCCTTGTCACAACAAACCTTCCATTCATCAATAAAATTCTTACACAAAGCCTCCTTATGATCGCGTTTGGCTAAACACCATTGGATAGCACATGCTTGTTTGGCACATTTCTTTTGTTCGGGTGGAGCATCGTCTTTTTGGGCTTGTCTTCGGCCTTTTCCGGTGTAGACGAACACCATCTCTAATAAGTAATAAGGTAGTATGCACTCTTGAGTGGTTCTTATTCTCTCGCCTCGTAGATAAGGTTGTAAAATTCTCTTCTTGTCCAGCTATATCCGTTGCTGATGTGAGAAAAAATACACGATTGAGTAGGAGATTGATGATTGTTCTGGCAGGAGATTACTTGTTCGTATGATTTTCGGAGACAACGAGGCAAGGGGATAAGTAAGACCGGCGCAAATGTAATGTACAGGTAGTGGATTTTGAGATTCGAGGCTAAGTAGCAGACTGAAGAGCACAGCGTGAGTTTCCTTGCTTGAAAGTTGTGGGTAAGTAGTTGTGGTTTTGCTGGTGGTAAGTTGTTGGTGGCATAGGTGGCAGCCGGCAGCCGGCTCTCTCAGGCTTGTGGCGGAGAAAAATATGTTGTGGGTAAGTATGTATTGTAGTTGATATCTAATTTGATTAAATTTTTGTTTTAGTTTTGGTTTTGCTGGGGGTAAGTTGTTGGTATTGTGCGTGGCAGCGCAGGATGGAGGGCAGCGGAATAGCGGAATGAAGCCGCCGCTCGCTTGTGGCGGAGGAAAGGTGCAGTGATGGCGAAGGTAATAGTAGTTCCCAAATGGAGTTGAATTTTCAGCGATGCATGGATTTACCATCTCTCATCTCCGAAGTTCGTCGACTATTATTTATTTTCACGCTCGCTATTGTATCATCGCATAGTACGCCCCTGCTAATGGATAATGCCCACAAATAATTTCTAGCACAACAATTCTATTATGCCGCACTGATTCTCAATAAGCCTTAAAAGAAGAGTTGCTACTTTGTTCTGCTGTTATATCAATTGCAATAGAATCCGTGAATCGGAGCTGTGAAATGAGCTGCAGCGACACGGAGTAAATTATTGGGTTGTGTTTCGAGGCGTTGGGCAGATCGATAGCCAACAAAAATTCTGATTGGGGACCGTATCGTTCTTCTTTACTATATATATAGAACACACAATACACCACGAGCGTTTCTAAAATGGCAGATTCTTCTGTGGATGAAACTATAGGTCGAAATTCCACCCAGGATGACGCGATAGGACAGTCATCTGCATCTTCAATGCCTGTAGTTCAAGAGGAGGGGGATGCGGATATTGACGAGACCGACACTCCGCCTCTTCCCCCATCCTCTCCTAAATCAAATAGTGGCGATGACGGCAATCCTTCGACTCAACACGGTTATAATGATGGTAGTAATAATCCAGACTACATCTCTCCAATAATTTCATCTTCGCCGAAGAGTAAGAAACGAAAACTACGTGACAAAATGCAACGCCGCGTACCTGGTTCTTTAGATCTAGATTATATCACACCTCGAATCATCGGTATGGCTCCTCCCCGTGCTAAATTCGGTGGTGCAGGTGTCGGCGATAATAACAACGCTGCTGAAATCAAACAACAATCCGGTCGACAAAAGCGTCAAAAGGGAAATGATCCTGGAGAACTGTCTACATTTCTTGAGAAACGACATTCACGGAGATACTTATTGTTTAATGTTTCCGATGAAGATGCAGATGATAGATCGTTGTTATTGCTGGGGAGGCAGGTGGTGCATTTACCATGGGGATCTCCAAAAATACCCCATCCAAATGATGGGAGTGACAACAACAATTATTGTACTACGCCGGGCGGACTAAGCTCCAGTCCAATGACAGATAGTCCCTACTCATTATTACGGAAAGATTCTGCAGAGTCCGCTGGTGGTGGGGGTGATGGTGTGGGTGGAAAGTCACCATCGTCGGGCACTCCAGCTATTTCACGAGTTATGGATATTTGCTATGCGTTACATGCCTATTTGTCAATACCACCGCACGATTTGCATGTGGAATTACCACAAGAACAGCAAGAGGAACAAAGAAGTTTACAAGTTCGGAATCAACAACAATTACCAAACCTTAAAAAGAAGAAGGCAAAGCACCATCATAACTCACAAAAAAGTTCCACCGTGGCATGTATATATTGTGGCAACGGTAAAACTCGCACAGGAGTCATCGTGGCATGTTATCTCCGTTTTTGCAATGAGGTACCAGATGCATTAAGTGGATTCGATATATTTTGTCATCGACGTGGCATAAAGTCATCATCGTCAAACTCCTTAGATGATATATCGAGTCATATCCCACCGAGTTTACGGCAATTCTTTAGCAACTTTGATGAATTGGTAACAAAGAAGCAATACCCATATCCGGAGCCATTGATGCTGCAATCGATACAGTTGCAAGGTGTACCGGTGGATGACATGCCTTGTGTCGATATTTTTGAATATGGGGATGTCATGAAACAACAAATATATTCGTCTCATGATGATACTTCCTTGAATGAGTGGGATGATGAAGAGGGGACATACAAAATTGGTCAATTGCTAAATCAGGATTTCACGTTGGTATGTCGCTTTGGGGGTGAATTCGCTGGGGATGATCAAGATCCTAGCAAAGTGCTGTTTCGATATGTAAACTCACCTAAATTTCTGAATGAGGGGAATTTTGAGCTTGGTATGGTCAACGTCGATATGATGAGGCGATATGCTGATTCCTTTGACGAGGAAGATTTTCTCTTGACCTTAATATTCGAGGTTGTCGATGAAGGTAATGGCCTATGTTCAAGTCACCGCAAAAAGAAAGCGATGTTTGGTGCGTCAAAGTTTGATGGGCATTTACTTGAGGGGATGGATCTTATACTTGAAGGATGGCGAGTATTATCAGATGCTCATTTGTCGCGAATTTCTGCAGAGACAAGTGAGTTGATGATGGACTCGTCGTTTGTGCTAAATGTCTTAGGCAGTGAGATAGATTTCCGCCTCGTAGCGCTACAGCTTACAAACGGAGATGTTGGTTTGGCAAGAGTGGAGTTATTGGGAGGTCTATTTGGTCTCTTATTCAACCCTGAGTTGCAACAATCGAATCTGGACGAAACTGAACACAGTCGCTCCGATCAAAAGTCGTATTTGAGTTCCGAGTTGAGCGTAGTGAGCAATTCAGCTACGTCACAGACCGATCAAAGCACATCGTATCAAAATGATGGTGAATTGCATGGCGACGAATCTAGTACTTTGATGACAAATGACGCAGAGAAGTCTGAGCCGAAGAATGAGTCAATGGAGGCTGCTGATACGGAAGAAATTGGCCAACAACCCAGCAATTATCCGAATATTGAGAATAGCAGCTCTGACATGCCCACCGTAGTCAATAACGCCGATGATATTGCCGTCACTGGTCAAATCGAATCGGCTCGTTCGGTACATCAAAATGTGCTGCTTGGCGTGACCCCCGGCGGAGCGAAAACAAGCGATAGAGTAGAAAAATACTCGCAGGCAAACAGAGGTACAGTAACAAAAGATGATGATGTCACCATTGATGATTTACTTTGCGTGATGAGATGTTGTGGCGGTGTGGGTATCGCTGTCGTAGGTCCGGAGGCTACGAGGAAGACTATTGCTACTTTTGCGTCTGAGGGCACCTCTGCAGCCGATAGTGTTCAAGGTGATCAAGTTGTCGATGACACTGTGATCGAACAAAAGTCGACACGATCGCCGGCTGTCTCTGAGGATAGAATTCATAGAAGACAACCTTCCTCCATTCAATGCTTAGCGGATGCTCTTACTTGTTCGATTGATTCAAAGACAGATGAGCAATTAACGACTCCGACGTATCCCCTTGATGGAGACGAAGACCAATGTGATCACGAGGCGACTATTTTTGAAGATTATCTGAAGTACTGCAAAATGTTGAAAATGGTAAGCGTCATGTCATAGTTATTCTCCATGATCAACACAATCGATTTCAATTTTCTCATCGTTTTGTATTTTATGTCCTTCTCTTTTATCAGGGGCTACCAACTGGAGCAGTCAAGAATGCGATGCAGCGTGATGGACTGGACCCATGGAAATACCTCTCGATGTTGAAGGTTGGATTGCCAGATGGTGCTGTGCGGAACGCTATGCAACGTGATGGTCTTGATCCCTCCTTAATGGATGTCCTCAAATCTGTTATGTCGATTTCTGATGAAGCTAAGGAAGGAAGGTACCCAACCACCGAAGATGGTATTGACGAAGCTGTGGTCAAAGAATCGAATGAACATGGTCATGGAGAAGAGCAAATACAAGACACATCAATGTCGACATACGAAAGTATGAGTGACGATAATGAAAGCGAAACTGTGCAAACTCAGACAGATAACACAACTGTCTGCGCTGAACAGTCAAATGATTATCAATCTGGGATTATTGATGTCGATGCTATATCAGATACGGATGCTGCACCAGAGGCAAAAGAACCCACTACAATCATTCCCGCTAGTACTACCGTTTCAATTAGAGATACGAATGCACTAGTCACAGCACGGAAAGCAGCAAATTCTGAAATCAGTGGCGGAGGTAGCTCGTTGAGTATTGCGGCTATGGCGGCGCGGGCTGCACAAGAGAAATCATCGAAGACTGAAGTTGGCGAATCGCCAGCTAGTGAAAATGCGCTTCCATTAAGTACCACTGCAAAGGCTGTGTGTGCTGCACAAAAGAATGCGCAAGAAGTTGAGACTGAATCTGATGCTACGCCACCTGGGGGACCGATGAGTATCACAGCGATGGCTGAGACGGCTCCCCAGACAGAGTGGAATGCTAATACTGAGAATGTACCAGTTGAAGGAGGTAGTTCACTGAGTATCGCTGCAATGGCTGCGGCTGCCGCTCAACGAAAGAATATTCCGTCTAATGACTATGACAAATCTGACCAACTGATTATATCATCGTTGGCTGCAGCTGCTGCTCAGAAGAAAGCGCAGCAGGCTGAAGAAAACGATGACGGTAGTGCGCCTCCATTAAGTATCGTTTCGCTGTCTTCATCCAAAACGGCGAATGAAAGTATTATTTCGGCTCCATTGAGTACCTCTTCGTTAGCTACGGCAGCTGCCCAACAGAAACAACTATCATTTGCCAATATTACCAAAGATAGTGAAAGTGGTGAGAGTGTTAGTGCGCCTCAATTAAGCATATCTTCGTTAGCTGCGGCAGCTGCTCAGACGAGAGATCGAGAGCCTCTTACAGGTGGTGCTGAACCTAAATATGGAGCACCCATTAGTATCGCAACGATGGCTGCCGCAGCTGCCCAGAAGAAAGCACAACAAGCTGAGACTGAATCCGATGCTACGCCACCTGCAGCACCCATGAGTATCGCAGCGATGGCTGCCGCAGCTGCTCAGAAGAAAGCACAAAAAGCTGCGCCTGAATCCGATGCTACGCCACCTGGCGCAGCCATGAGTATCGCAACGATGGCTGCCGCAGCTGCCCAGAAGAAAGCACAAAAAGCTGAGACTGGATCTGATGCTACTCCACCTGCAGCACCCATGAGTATCGCAGCGATGGCTGCCGCAGCTGCCCAGAAGAAAGCACAAAAAGCTGAGACTGGATCTGA
>JALLBJ010000861.1:0-11002 GCA_036940105.1 Skeletonema potamos | reverse complement strand
AAACCCTTCAGTGCATTGGCATCGGCTTTCAACCAATATTGCGGTATTCTGCTGCAACATGGTGCACTAGCTGCAACGAGGCAGCAATTGGCTCATCAGGTGAATTGTGTCTTGGGGGGGGAGGTCTATCACTTGACCAAGCTCATTCCCAACTTGGCACGCATTCTAGGCCCTGAAATGAATTGCGTCAATCATGATGAAGAGTGCATGAACGCCCAGAAGCGGCTTCAATACCTGTTATGTCGGTTTGTGGAAGTGATATCCAGTTCATTTGCTGCTGCGCCCGTGACTTTATTCCTCGATGACTTGCAGTGGGCAGATCCAGCATCCATCGCAGCAGTGAACCAACTCTTATTTACCCTTGGTCCCTCCTCCTCCCAAAAGACGCGATTTTTCTTTCTGGGATGCTACCGTGAAGGTCAGATTGACAAGCGTAATCCGATTCGGGGGTTAGTGTGCAATGGCGACCTCTTCAACGTCAGATGCACCAATATCAAACTCGATTGCATGGATGAGCGCACGCTGAACATGATGATCTCAGAGACTTTATGTCTGTCTCCGCGTCTTACTCGGGCATTGTCGAACATAATCTTCCACAAGACGAAGGGGAATTCACTCTTTATCTCGCGGCTGTTGCTTTCGCTGAGCAAGGATGGCCTACTGCGTCCAAGCTTGACTCGGGGAAGGTGGGTGTGGGACGAAGAGAAGATCCTATGCCAAGAGCTGCCCGACGATGTGGCCGAGTTTCTGACGCATTCGATCGGAAAGCTATCTGAAGATGTGAAATCAATATTATGCATTTTGTCGTGTTTTGGAGCATCGGTAGATAGTGCTTTCGTCAAAACACTCGAGACGGCTCTCGGCAGAAACTTGCTCAATGGCCTGGATGTAGCTACCGCTGAAGGGTTGCTCGACAAGACAGATGACCAATACCGGTTCAGCCATGACCGCATCCAACAAGCTGTATACGAAACGATGGATTTCCTGGATCGATGCCGCTTTCACTTTACCTACGGGATGTCTCTAGTCCCTTTGGCCGATGGAGAGGACGGAGACAGAATACTTTTAACAGCTGCGAATCAACTCAATTTAGCAGGCCCTGAAGCTGTTGAAAACAAAAGTCAGAATGTCGTTGTTGCTAGTCTTAACTTGAGGGCCGGGAAGAAGGCAATGGGGATGTCAGATTTTCGAGCAGCATACTCGTATTTTGATAAAGGGATATCGTTTCTGCGGAAGAAGCACTGGGAGGAGCACTACTCATTGAGTTTAGAGTTGTTTAACCTGGCTGCAAAATGTGCTCTGACGAACGGAGACATAGTCACATTGAAACTTTTATCGCAGCAAGTTTTGAGAAAGTCACGATCATTTGAGGATAAGCTCGACGTGATGTATTTAGCTACGCTTTCTCTGGCATCTTCATCTAAGCTACCTGACGCAATCGAAAAGGGACTTGCCATTCTGTCGCGGCTGGGTGTCGAGCTGCGAGAGTGTGGATCGAACATGGAGGCTTGCGTCCAAGAGACGAAATACATACTGTCAGCCTACACTGATGATGAAATATTGAATACCAGACGGATGACTGACCCAACTAAGATCATGGCAATGAAGTTCTTACGTCAATTGGTGTCAGGGATGACTCAAATTATGCCCAAATCAGCTCCGTATGTGACGCAACAAATCATTCAACTTTCGCTAGATCACGGCTTGAGCCCTGTGTCTCCGATAGGGTTTGTGCACTTTGGCTCATTTATGGCCAAGCTCGGAGATATCAGCGGAGGCTACCACTACGTGAAACTTGCATTTTCTTTACTGGACAAAGTGGGCACGAGAGAAAGTGCCGGCGAGGTCATTTGTATAGGGACACAAGTCCGAGTATACGTGGAGCCGCTTCAAGCTGCACTAGAGTATCATAATGAGGGCTACACCGCCGCTTTGGCATCTGGTGATGTCTTCTTAGCCGCGGTCAGTAGCATGCTAAGTTGTGGCAGCTCTTTCTTTGTTGGTGTGGACTTGCAAACTATGCGAAAAAAATATGATGAAGCAATTAAGTTCATGGCAGAAAGAAAGCAGGTGTTATGCTTGGTGCAAATGCAGTGCGCGCAGCGTTCTGTATTAAAGCTGATTGGGACAGATGAAGAGTCGAAGTATGTTTCCGCCGAGGAACAGACTATTATCGCAACAAACAATAGCGTCATGACTACCTACTACTATATGAAGACATACATCAGTTTCACTTTTAGATCATACGATGGGACGAAAGAAAGCATTGAGAAGTACTTAGCTTGCATCAGCAACACTTGGGCCAATTTATTACTGCATCATGCCTTTCATGCATTTTACATTGGTCTCGTTTCCTTCTGGTTGGCTAGAATGTCAAGAGGGGAACAACAATGGCATGAAAGGGGCAACAAATCCAAGTTAGCATTGAAAAAATGGGCGGAATCGTCCATGTGGACATTTGAGAATAAATGGTTCTTGTTGGAGGCAGAAGATGCATATTGCAACAACGATTTTGAAGCGGCCAAAGCATATTACGAGAAGGCGATATCATCAGCGAAAGATCATAAGGTAAGATGACAGAACAAACGTGATTAATGTATGCGATGCAGTCTTTATTCACATTCTTTTCTCGTTTTTAGTTCGTACACGAAGAAGCGTTGGCCTGCGAGTTGGCAGCGTACTTCTATTTGGAGCTGGGGGAGATCAACAACTCAGTAGAATACTTTTTGCTTGCACATAAAAAGTATCATGAGTGGGTAAGTAGCCAAGTTCTTTCATACGTGGTTGTATAATCTTCTAATGCTGATAAGTCTTGTCTTCTTTTCGGCCTCAAAGGGAGCTCTTGGGAAGTGCAATAGTTTGTTTAACTTTGTTCAAGGTATCATCAAAGAATGCGTGGATCAAAGTCCAACAATCGCTAAAAAATAGGACGGCAAATAACTCTTCGGTGAAACAGAGAGCTAGTGTTAGCAGGCAAGCCTTGGAATGGCACCAGAGGTGTGATGTTACACTTCTGATGATGCAACGCCACCTGGACGGTGCTGATCGTCATCGTCGTGGAGTGTATTGTTCTTAGTGCGAGGCCCCCGGCCGAAGCTGCGATTATTATTTATGGATCTTGCTGCATTCAGTGGTCGCTTTCGTTCGTGTTCTTAGTGCGAGCCCCTTGGGCGAAGCACCGTTTATTCACTAGCTAGGGAGACGGTCCAAGTGTCGCTTTTTTTAGAGTCGTTGCGACGTCGACCGCAGGGAGACGGAAGCTGACGGAAGCTGCGTTTAGTATTTGTCGCGTCAAGTTGGCACTACGATAGAGCTTCAAAAAACGACTCCAACAGTTGTCATGTTGTATTTTGGTCAAATTTCGATATTCTGGTGAAAATATTCGGGTTGTCATGGTCATGTCTTCGGCTGGCTTGATTTTGCCAATCTCGCTTTGTAGACCTCTCTAACTCTATTTAACCAAAACCATTAGCAAAAAGTCCTCCAATGACGCTAAATATACACCCGATCGATAGACGAGCTCATGAGCTTTCCAAAGCGCCACTCATCGCCTTCATTGGACCACTACAAGGCAAGATATCGTAGTAACGGCTTCGAGTGGTCTGGAAAGGTCGATATTTGTTTTTTTGATGCGACAGCGAAGAGAGATGCCTGTCCCAGTGGAATAACGTAGCCCTATCTACGTAGCGCAGATACAAGATTCCTTCGCTCTACATACAAGACCAATGCGAAAAATAAGCCCTTACAACTTCGATCCAGCCCAGCCGATACCAACCTATCCATGCAGTTTTTTTGACGACCATTCGACCTCCTATTAAAAAATGACGACAGGAACATTATCATCATCAGCAGCAGTGGTGGTGGTAACACCGCAAAGAAGTCATCACGATGAGGGAAAAAATGATACTAACAAGGATGCCCCCATTTCGTCTTCCGACGACCTCCCAAAACTCAACACGACACCGCCACCACCACCACCGCCACCCAAATCCGAAAGCAGAGATGAAGAAGATAATATAACCTCTTCTGCCGCCTCCAAGAGCCGAGGAGGGGGAGGGAGGAGTCGTGTCAAACAAATGCTATTCTCCAAAAAATTATCATCCACGAAAAAACTCTCGTCGTCGTTTCGAACATCCCCCCAACTCAGCAAGGCGTCGTCGTCATCATCCCTCTTGCTATCTCCCGCCAAAGAAGAACAAATGACCGCGGCATTCCTTCTATCCAGTCATCATTCTACCGAGGTTGATGAGATGGATCAATATAAACATTCCAGTGCGGCGGGGGAGCACTTTGCACGGTTAAAAAAGTCGTCCGAACAACAGCAACAACAGGGGGAACAGTATACACCTTTTAGAGATGCGTTGAGTCGAATGGCTTCGAGTCTTATTGGTCAGCAAGATAGGGTGGCAGAGGTGGTACCACCGCAACAACAACAACAACAACGTCGTCCACATTCAATGGCAACTGCTGCAGCGGGGGGGGAACAACACTTCTTTGTTGCTAGAAACAAATCCGAAGAAGGTGGTGGTGGTGGTGGGTCATCATCATCTCCTTTGTTACGTGGTGTTATTCACCGAATGACACCTAGTTTTATGCATCTTGGTGGTAATACTAATAATTTATCATCATCGGAGGATAATTTCGATAATAACGAGGAAGAGGATGGTAATAATGATGATGAGGTGGTGGTCGGAGGAGGAAAAGATGAACGTTTCAAACATTTAAGTTCCGCTGGGGAACACTTTGCCAGAATCAAGGCGGAAAAGAAAGCGGAAAAGGCTGCTGCTGCTGCCGCCAAGAAGAAGGTGAAGAAGACAAAGGCAAGAAATGAAGAGGCAATCACCGCTACTAGCACCACTGCTGCCAATGACGACCATTCTGTTAATTCTGATGACGATGATAATGAGAATGGTAAGGAAATTGATGAGGTGGACGACGACCACGACCACCACCACCACCATCGTTATAGGCACATGAGTGCTGCCGGTGAGCATTTTGCTAGAAAAAAGTCGGATGGTGTTGGGGGGGAATCCTCCACCTCATTATTTAGTAGAATGACGTCAAGTCGTCTCACCGGTGGTCAGTGTTCCACTACTGCTGTAAGTAATGAGGGTAGCGAGGACGAGGAAGAGGTGGACCGTTACAAGCACTTGAGTTCGGCAGGTGAACACTTTGCTAGGAAGAAGGCCGAGAAGAAAGCGGAAAAGGCAGCAAATAAGGCACGTAAGGTGGAGGCTGCTGCTGCTGCTGCTACTACTACTACTACTTCTGCTGTCGCCGCTGACCATTCTGTGTTCGACGACAAAGTCTCTTCCGAGATCGACCGTAATAAGCATTTAAGTGCGGCTGGTGAGCATTTCGCTCGAAAGAAGGCGGAAGAAAAAAAGAATTCTTCGAAGTTTTGGGATATGCCCAAAAAGAAGAATGCCTTTCATCGGGAGGATGACGGGGATGGGACGCCTTTTCCGTATTTGAGCCCAGCTGGAAAGCAATTTGAAACGACAACTGTCCAGAAAGATGAAGACATGATAGCGTCCCCAAATAATAAGAAGACTGAGGCAAGTGTGGGAGAGGACAAAGAAACGAAGGAGGAAGAACATCTTTTAGACTCCAGAAATGTATCAGCGCGTTCATACAATATGAATGTTGTCTCCTCTGTTGATTCAGAGGAAGACGTTCCTGGCATGTTCGTACAACAGCTACTCACACCAGATACTTCGACTTATGAACAAGAATGTGACGATCGCGCTGCGGACAGTCTTGATCAAGCTTTCGATGTGGTTTTGCAAAAAATGGAAGAGAATGATCGAGAGACCACTCTGACGACTGAGGAGGATGGAAGAACATTGGGCGAAGCAGAGAATGAGAAAGAACAGTTAGTTATCAACTCTGATGCGTCAATTGCGGCGGCCCAATCTCAGCTTGATATAATTCAACGCATGCCCGCCTACACACTCCATCGCCATTTGGTTATTGGCAAGGGTTCATATGGTCAGGTCTATATTGCCTCTCGTGGCGAAGCCGAAGGTCATTTCTCATCCAAACCGGGGAAACGAAAGAAGTTTGCTTGTAAGTGCGTTTCATTACCAGCTGATCCCAAGTACATTTGCAAGTTGCAAGAGGAAGTCAATGTCCTTAGAGTATTGAGGGGACATGTGAATGTGATCAGGTTGTATGATGTCTTTGTCATAGACAACGAGCTGCTCATCATTACTGAATTGGGAACTGGGGGAGATTTGTTCCATTTGTTAGCTACACATCCCAAACATGGTCTATCGGAGGAATATGCTGGTAAGATCAGATCCATTATTATATGTTTTTTTGCCGTTGTTCGATTATGTTCTTGCTCATTGCATCGTTTCTTTAAAAACGACACCTCTATTTAGCCAAGACAGTGTCGGATATGCTCTCCGCTGTGGCAATCCTACATTCACTACACATCTGCCACCGTGATCTAAAAATTGAGAATTGGGTCCTTAAATCAGGAAATGATCTTTGGTCCCCTTTGAAGCTTATTGACTTTGGCCTCTCGACACACTTCACCCCGGGTCATAAACTCAGCCGTGTTGTTGGCTCTTCGTATTACATTGCTCCTGAAGTCCTCAAAAAGAGTTACACGGAAGCTTGTGATCTATGGAGTTTGGGTGTGATTGTTTACATGCTTTTGAGTGGGGCACCTCCTTTTTTCGGATCGAGCGAAGAAGCCATCAAAGCTTCCATCCTCAGTGGTGTGTACTCGTTTCCACAAGAGTTGTTTGGTGATGTGTCCGAAGAGGCCATGGCGTTTGTGTCATGCCTTCTATCATATGATGAGGATAAAAGGTACACAGCCCAGCAGGCTCTAAATCATCCTTGGCTCGAGGCGAAATGCCAGCCTGAGCAATTACTCAGGTGCAAGGCTGGTGCAAAGCCCTAACAACGTCACGAGTGGTACAGAATGAATTGCTACGAAGATCCGGAGAAGGAAATTTGTAGCCATCTCAGCGCAACAATATTTGTATTATCAAACTCAAACAGGGGTGTTTGTTACGTCATTAAAAGTAATATCTAGTTCTGTATCGTTATTGAAGAAGAAGACCAAACAGAGTAGTTTCACTTGCTCTGCCTCTGTCGTCAAAGTCATTCTAGGTTTTAGGGGGCCAAAGCCTGGGGAAACTTTGTTAGAGATAGGTCAGACGACTGATCGACATTGGCAGTGAGCTGCGCAACGCAAAGAGTAAGTGGCTGAATTCGGTATTCGGTCAGTGTTAGGATTCACTGTGATGTGATAGTACGAAGAATTTATATATTTGTAAGCATTCATTATTTTCCATCGCGAAGCTTAGTGCCTAATAGAGTCCATCTGACATGTCAAATGTAGCGATGATATCTGTATTCTCTTCAATAATACTTGCCACTTTTTCATGGTCGCCCTTTCCGAAACCGTAGCTAAATCCAAACACATGCGCATGTGCAACTTCATCATTATCAAGGAAGTCTATCCGTCCACCTCCCATGACTGTTGAGATATACCCAAGCAATTTCAAGCGATTGAGCAAGTCTTGTGCAACGTTGGCATGATACGGGCCGCCACATTCTTCTGGCGAGGCACTGCGAACGAACCAAAGTTCAGTGCTGGTTACGTTAGTGGAAGTCGCGCGAACTACAACATATTTGTGACTACCGGGAGAGAGTTGTACCCGTGGAGGGAGAAGTTGATCGACACTCGATGAAGTAGTAGCTTCCCGCTGTCCACTTGCATCGTCCTTCACGTCAAACCCTTCAAATGTCATCGACGAACCCGACAAGCTTTCACTTCCAGCTTGGTACCGTTCAATAAAAGGCGTCCAAAACGCTTCATCTAAATGAAATGAAAGCCACCGATCTGATCTTTGTACTTTGTCAGAATCATCCGTCACGTCAGGATCAAGAAATTCCAACGTCGAACACTGCAACGCAAGTGCCTCAGAATCCAAGAACCCCTCTGCTCTACCTCGACAATTCTTCATGTACTCACTAGATGTACTCGGTATAGCACCGCCATACTGAACATCCCCCACTAGAGGAAATCCGAGTGCTGCCATCTGTCCTCGGATTTGATGCGTCCGGCCGGTAAGAAGTTCAATCTCCAATTCAATTACACCCACGCAGTCGTTGGGTTTGCCAAACCCACCCCATAGATCCATCGCGAGGGCATCTGATGGATCATTTCCCACTACCGTACAAATATTTGTAATGTTTGTGATTTTGAGTAGGCATTCGGACCAAGATTCTGGATTATCTGCGTCTTGGGGTACAGTCGTAACAAAGTGTTTGGGTGCACGTATCGATGGCTCAAGGAAATGTTTAATAATTGTGCCTTCGTTCTTGAACTTTTTGAGTCGCTGTACCTCACCCGCCATTGATGCTGATGCTGCTGCATTGTCATTCTTTGGAGTGACACATACTAAACAACGATAAGACTTGTGAACACCACAAGATGATTGACTAGTGCCACCACTTTCCAATTGTCCACTTGTCTTCGTCCGGAGGAGTTTGGCAAAGTATGATGCAAATGACTTCTTCGTTGCAACTACAAGTAATCCACTTGTATTCTGATCCAATCGTTGCGGTGTTGCGACATAAACCAATTGATCACTCTTCTGCTGCTTTCGATTGTTCTTCTTCTTCTTCTTCTTCTTCTTCATTCCGCTTGGCCATAATTCCACATCATCTTCATCATTATTTTCATCATCGCTCATACTACTACTTATCATCATCGTCAAATCATCATCATCATCATTATCACTATTTCCATTGCTGCTGCTACTAGAAGATAATAATACCATCTCCTCTCTTCGTTCCAACCAAAGCATCCTCCCAACACTTGATGCAACATTTTCCAATAAATTATCGACTCTTGCATGAACAGGTATATTTGGTGGTTTGTTAATAATCAAATACCCCACCTCATCATTTCTTTGTACAATCACACCAGGCTTGTTCTTATTACCATCATCATCATCATCAATCACATTACCATCATGTTGTTGTTGTTGTAGTCGTCGTCCACAACTGCTACTACTACTACTACTACTACGACTCCAATCATACTTATTCGTATCCACAAACCTTCGTGGATTAAAATGCACTCGAAAATAATCCCCCGCATATACTGTATCATGATAATTCCCCATGGTTAATCGTGTAGGTTTTACTCCGTTACTTGGATCAAATCGATCCATTATTGTTGATATTGTCGACTCGTTGTTGTTGTTGTTGTTGTTGTTGGTCAATGATGATTTCTTGTTGTTGGGTAATGATGATGCACTATATGGTAATGACCATATAGACCCCATTGCGAATAGTTCCGCAGGTGTTAAATAATAATAATTATTGGCATAATGTTGTGTTGTTGTTGTTATTGTTGTTGTTGTTGCTGTCAATAATTGGGGGAATAAGTTGGGATCATGACGATAGGCTGGATCAAGTAACAGTAATTGTTGTTGTTGTGATAATTGTCCTTGTTGATATTCGTTCATGAGAGTGTTGTAACGTTGTGTAGTGTAATACTTGTCTTTGTTGTTGTTGTTGTTATTGTTGTTGTGTCCATCCTCCAATGTGGATGGTAGGTCAAAATCTTCGTTGTCATGATGTGTCTTCTCGATGATGACATTCTTCCTATCATTATTCCGCGCAGCGGCAGCTCGTACTACCCACTCAATAACTTGACCACAAGTCATCCCCTCAGTGATGATGTTGATTATTTCCTCCTCCTCCTTTTCGGATACTAGCACTTCTTCTGGATGATAATAATCGTTATTAGTGGTAGTAGTAGCATCATTATTGGGTGGTGGTATGACGACATGAGCTACATGATCCGAGAAGGTGATATACTTTGACATGATGGATTGAGATAATATTATTGGTGGCCACCAGCTTGGAAATAATGATTCATCATTCGTAGTATTGTTCTGTGAAAAAGAAGAAGAGGTGGACATGATTTTCGAGATTGACGAGGCAGCAGTGTAATAATTGTCATCAGATGATGACGATAACGATGAGTAGCATCTTTTCGTGGAGGAAGCATACAGAGATGATGATGAGAAGAATGATGTGGTCGTTGGAATAGTAGTAGCAGAGTGATGATGATGAACAACAACGGATGGAGGAAACCGTCGTCGTCGTGCAGTGTTGTGCACATTGCAAAATGCCATTGCACTACAAGATGATGACGAGGATAACCTATAAAGATGATCATGTAATTGTTGTTGCTCATCCCTTCTTCTTCGTGTGTTTTCGAGCAATCGTATCCGATTCACGATGCTGCTGATTGGATGGATATTATTATTTGTGATGATGGATGATGGTCTCATCCTCATTATTTTTGTCAAAGGTGTGGACGCTCCGCCAAGAACAAGAACCAACAAGAAGAAAAAAGCGACAGCCAACTGATGATGAAGGAGGAGGTTATTATTAAGGTGAGCCGCCGCCATCATTTTTATGAGGATCGTTGTTGCTGCATCATCGCCATCGCCCCTGTAGATGGAACAACTATGTTGCCTTCAGCCATAATATTATTATGTACCCATGAAACTGGCAACGTTTTTGTGCCGGAGCCTACAAAAAGGGTCACGACGGAGTTGCAAATAGGGCCCCGTTCCGTTAGCAGGGGATATCCGTCACGAAGTCATTGTATTTTTCCAACTTACGTGCGTAGTTCAATTTTCGATTCTCGCTCTCACTTCAAATCTCCTTCGTGCTTCAGCTTCGTGCTCACCTCCGTCGGCATTGCCGCGGCGACGAACAACTTGAGATAATCACCCTAACAGCGATTGCCATGCGTCGACACTCTCTCACTTCTATGCTCATTACGTTTTTGAAGTTGGAGCGGCCGCATTTGCTGCCAGTTTGATTATCTTGTGCAAAATAGGATTTGGGCGATGGGCGGCACATCAACATCATTACAATGCCCTATCGGCCACCTCAAAGGTGATATACTTTGACATGATGGATTGAGATAATATTATTGGTGGCCACCAGC
>JALLBJ010000860.1:0-10854 GCA_036940105.1 Skeletonema potamos | reverse complement strand
TTCAATTTGATGTCATCGACTTGTGCGATGCCGCAGGATGCGCAACACATCATCGTGTCGGCTGCTTCTGCCTCGTCTGCGCTCATACATGAAGAAAATTCTAAAAATAATAATAGTGATTATAGTATGATATTATTATCAGTGCTCCTCGCTCGGGAAATAGTAGTGATGAGGCAGGAGGCAATGATGTTGATATTCTGATAGTAAGTTGCGTTTGTGAAGGTTTGTGACACAAAGAGCAAACTGTTTAGGGGGCAGAACAATGGTCGCACGCCCCCCTAAAAACGCAGCACAAAATTCTCAAAATTTCGGACAACTCGACCGACCATGAAATAAATAGTATATTGTTGATGTGTCGTCGAATGCATCTCAATCTGCAATCTGTAATTAGAAATTTTAATCCAACCAACACAAGCAGCAGCGATATATGAAATAATAATGGCGACACGAGGGATACAACAACTTCAAAAACTGCGCATCCGGTACTGCGAACACGGTGGCTCCTCCTCCGCCATTCGTCAATACCTCCAACAATCCCCCCACACCTCCGAAAATCATTTAATCAACTTTGCCACCGCTCACCCCTCCATCCAAATAATCGTCAAGCCGCGCAATGGCCACCACCCCTACATCCAGGGGGAATATCTGACCGGTCAGTCGAAACAAATTTGTGTGAAAAATACGACCCAGGGACGGATTAAAGAGGTCATGAGCATGTTGGTGAATACGAGTGGGCGGAAGATTACACGCCTGGGAGGGTTGGCCGTTCGTGGAGATTGTGTGAGTGTTCAGGGAGTTTGGACGCCCATGTTGAATTTAGAGGGGGGGAAGAGTTTTGAGGTCAAGATTGTCGAGGGGGGAGATAATAATATATAGATGACGAGAGGCAAATAATGAGCGAGGGGGGCATGAAGATGGGTGAGAAAAGGATCATGAAAAAGGCGATAAGTACGCAGACAAAAATGCTCTAGAAATCATCACCATCTTGTTATATGCAGTGCGAAAAAATGCTGTGGGGGCAAAAGCGCAACGCAATCTACAGAGACAGCCACTTAGTAATTGTTCTCATATCTAATAAGAATAATTTGGCTGCAACTACTTGAACTTCCTCTAGCGACTCTCGACTCCCCCTCTCTTCGTTTCAACTATCACCAACAACACCACCATCATCAAAGTCATCAATTGCACACTCCCCATACACTGTCATACAATCCGCCGGAGCATCCTCCAAATCACACTCCCCATACACATAACACCTCAACGCACTTCGTACCTCCTCAATAAACTTTTTCGATACCTTCCGTTCCTCAACCAAGCCAGCATCTGGATGATAAATATGTGTCCATGGCAACGAAGGCACCTCCAACGCTTCATGTAACACCTTCGTAGATGGAGTTAATGGCACTTCCACGAATTGTACATTATGCTTTTGAAAATCACGTGCCAATTGAAAAAAATGGGGTTCGGATACACGACAAGAACGGCAGTAGTGACTGTAGAATCGTACTACCGTGATTCTTTGTGTTTCATCGACCACGAGGCGTTTGTAGTTGGTAATATCGGTGATTTGTAGAATGTTGCTGTTGCTGCGTTGTCGTTTGCTCTTCTTGTCCTTGATGTCGTTGCTGTTATTGTTGCTGGAATCATCAGGTGGTGAAGTAGTAGTAGTAGATGATGATGAGGGGGAGGATCCTCGTCGTCGTAATGGGTTGGTAAGGGCATGTAGACATGATGATGAGTGGAACTTGCACCTACTTTGTCGAGTGAAGGCAACTGCAGCAGAGAAAGATTCTGTGAGAGATGCAATCGAAGCAAGGATGAGGAAGATAATCATCATCGCCATAGGCGAAGAAGAGCTGAAGACCATTATCATCTTATTATGGCTGTTGCTACTATTTTTTTCGTTGTATCTCCCTCGATGTTCTTCTGAGACTTGTTTCTCTTCGGGTTCCGAGGTATATATGTCTCTGTCTGCTTCTTTCAAAGAAAGCGTGTACTCAAGATCCGACGAAGGAAAGGTTGCCTCGTCTGCGGGTCAGACCGATGAGGAGGAGCGGCGCTTGCTGCTGCTCTGATGGTTAGGGGTGGCTTGAAACTACTACAGTTGGCTAAAGTTATTCTTGACGCTTCATTGATATCTTTCACTGTTCTTCGGCAATTAATATGTACGAGGATAGAGTCAACACGCATGTTGAGGTTTACAGAGAAGTAAATAGTTGAGAACCGTCAGGGGAGCGGTGATTGAAGAACATCCCGCCAAAAGCGATTTCTCTAAAAGTAGATATTACCACAATATTGTAGAGTTTTATGATAAAAGAGATGAATCCGGCAAGCTCTTTCCTGTCTCTTCTGCTCACCCATTTTATTACAAAGAGACATCATGGAGGAAGAAGGAAGAAGATGTGTTGCTTCGATGTAGAGTCCAAGCGGGGCGGTGAGAGTGATGTGCTAGAAGTTGGCTAAGAATGACGAGAGGTACAAAATTTAGCGAAATATTTATGCTGATGAAGATGCCGAAATGAGGGATTGGGCTGGATGATTATAAGTAGGATAAAAGCAAAAAAAGCTTGCAAGGGTCTTCATGATTCATGATAGAACACGAAACGAGAGAAATAGAGATATGAAGAAGAAGTGCGTATTGGCAAATAGATGACGTATTTTTCTAAAACTGGAGCTTCTCTCTTGAAGCTAAAAGCGTGACGACTGGAACAACTACTAGAAACAACACCAAACGCTACAGCACTCTTCTTGAGCAATCACCCAAAGTGAATAAATATAGTTACACATCTCATGAGGCGAATTCCTCCTTCTCCCACGTGATAGTACTGTTGCTCGATATCTTCAGTATTCCGCTAATCTTGTCACAAGAGTCTGATGGTATAGTGAATGTGATATTCCAATCTTTCACGCTCTTCATGTTGCCACCATGGTAGCGCCTTGTTGTCAGGCAAAAATATGGAGTTACTCCTTCCCTACGACTACCTGTCTCCGGAAAGAATACAATCTTGACATTCGCCTCCGCCCCTTTCTTCTTCATGTAATCTGTCACCAGCAGAGTCAACACGGATTGATCCTGACGATGTGCCCTGTATTCGTTGGGGCCATATTTGTAGTCCGCCCCCTTATTCGAAACTCTTTTGCTACTACCATGTGGTGCCATACACGTGTGACAATCAAGTACACCGCAATCAACCCATCTGTCTAATACTCTTCGTATATTTTCCCTTTGCAAATTGACTAGAAAATGAGTAGCCGCAATAGGAGGATGATCATTGAAATCATTGGGTTTCAAATCAAAGTATTCAAATGTTCCTTTATGCGTCTGCTGAGGAATACTCCACTCTGCCGCCCTGCCAACAAAGTCAATCTCTTTTTGTATTATATGTTTTGCCCAGATGGAAGGGTTTTGTAGAAATCTGGTTGATGCGTCACTCCACATGACTACGTGTGCTGATTCGCTGGGGGGCAAGACGCTATTACGACGTAGGAACACGCCCATGGCAGTTGGTTTGAAGCAGTACGTTCCGGCATTTAAGGCATCGCTCTGAACTTCAAAGTCAATCATGTGCAGCAATAGAGGAGATTTGGATAGCTCCTCTTTGAACTCAGTTATCCAACCGTTGTCTTCGCCCACTTCTTTCATCAAAAAGATGTGCACTGGCTCTTGGAATTGCACGGCAATAAGTGTTCGGAGCATGGCAACTCCTTCCAGCACGTGGTTTTTGGAAAATGCAGTTACTATTGCTAGTTTGCTGCTGCTGCTTGTGTGATCATTGTTGCCACGAGACTCGTTGTCTATTACTTCTGGATGAGTGGGAAGAGACACCGCCACATCTGGTGATGATCGATCAGTCATCAAGCTGGTGGTTTGTTTCCTTCGGCAGTTGTCATCGTCTATAAATTTATAAAATAATGAATAATTTAGCACTAGAAGCACCATAAGCACTAGCGCTCCTAGCACCAATACCAATACAGGTTTGTTGCCGAGCTTTGAAGGTTTGTTGCCGAGCTTCATCTTAATAACATGTGTTCGCTTTGTTTGCTGGCGTTGTGATGAAAACTTATTTTGGTATGGTACCACCACCGATGCAAATACGACTCGAAGCCTTCTCGGCTGTGTCGAGCTAGCCTAGTTAGGTACGCTAGTACTCGTATGTGTGTAACAGTACCTTTAAGTACAGTTGTCACTCTGAGGAAATCCAAAGAAATGCAGATGGCAACGTTGAGATCTTTGGGTAAAAGTTCTTTTGGTGTTGGAGTACGGTGTGCTCATAGTGTTTGGTTTGTGCAATATTCGCGTTAGTTCGATAGTCAATGGTCCTGTGTTGGCCTTGTCTATGACTCTAAACTAATCATAAAACTTAGTAGTCAATTTCAACTATTTTTCGGAGCATTTTCACCCTGATGTTACGATAATCACCTAACTAATCTTAAGCTTCCTCATTTGGATTTGTCTGATAGCTAGAGACGGAGATCATCTCGATCTCTGCTTGACCTGCTTCAACCTCTTCGTCAATCTCTACCTAACCATGTTCTGCAGGAGAAGAAGCATGTACATCCCAATAATTGCAGTCTTACCCCATCCTTCACCTCCCCACCTCCTATTGATTAATGTCTGAAGCTGGTGATCTGCTTCTATTGACATGTGCGTTTGATTCTAACGGATAATGGACATTCGGTGTATCTATGTTATGGTTTGGATTGCTTTTCCGTCTGGCCTTCCTCCTTCCTTCCCGCCACCAAACTCAAACACCTCCTCACAAACTCACAAAAATTCAAGACGACCTCGACCATGAATTATTTGTGTCGTTTGGTCTAACTAATAAATCAATAGTACACAAATACCAATAAATAATGGCAACATTCAACGTGCCCTACGTGACATCCAACACCTCCTCATGGGGACCACCCCCCAAAGACGACGAATCTGCCGCTGCTAATGCCGCCGCCGCGCCAATAAGCCGCTTCGCCCAACTCCCCTACGCCCCCTTCGGTCGTTCCGATCGTCTCGGTCGATGCGCCGATTTCACCACCCAATCCTTCGCCCGCACTGGAGACGCCACTGCCGGCTATTTCCGCGGCCGGACCACTCGCAACGACGCCAATAAAAATTTGGAATTTCAATACAAAGTCGACAGCGAGGAGGCCAAAGAATTTCAATTGGTCGATTCCTCCAATTTGCGCAGTGCCGGTGGTGGCGCAGGTGCAGGACCGTCAAGACGCTTTGTTCCGCAGGCACGGAAGCGGGCTCAGAATGCTGCGAGGCTGCGTCAACTCAACGCTCGTCGTGAGAGTAGTCAAAATGCAACTGGGGTGGGACGATACAATCAACCGCAACGGACACGTGCGGGTGCCGGCAGGGGTGGACGAGGTGGTCCCGGCGGACGAGGACCCGGTGGTCGTGGCGGCGGAGGTGGACAATGGCGTGATCGCATCGACCGACAGGCCTCCGTATCCGTCCGTCCCGATTGGCGTCGTGTGGAGGACATTGATCTCGGGAAATTATCCAAGGGTACCTCCCCCCTATCCGGGTTGGTGGACAACACCCCTCCCAGAAAGGTGGAAGATTTGGTATTTGCCGGGTTTTTAGATCAGTATAATGACCAATATGACAAGGTGTCAACTCGAACTCCTGCCCCATTGAAACGAGTGGAAACGAAGGAGTTTTATCCTGTTACTACGACGGATGATCCTGTGATTGAAAAGTTGGCCATTGAAGGAAAGGGAACGGTCTTTGCCACGGATGCGATTTTAGCACATTTGATGACGTGTCCTCGTTCGGTTTATCCTTGGGATATTGGTAAGTGCTTTGTTGTTGTTGTTGTTTATTATATGTTGACATGACGTATGTTTGATATAATACGTGCACAATTCATTGTATGGAAGCACCAAGTACTCACACAAACTTTCTCTTACTTCCAACTATATATCCCCCCCCCTTCCGACTCTTCCTTTAGTTGTGCAAAAACTCCCCACCGGCGCACTCTTCTTCGACAAGCGCGATGCCTCCCAATTCGACTACCTCACCGTACACGAAACATCCAACACCCCCCCAGCCCCCCTCGGCAGTCGTGACAATGAAGAAGATCAAATCAACACCCCCGAACGTCTTAGTCTTGAGGCTACAATGATTAATCAAAACTTTACCCAACAGATTTTGAGATCGCAAAAGTATCGATCCAACTTTGACCTACCCAATCCCTTCTGGGACGAGGAAGATAATGATGGCATGGAACCTGCCTCGGTGGCATACCGTTATCGTAAGTTCGATTTGGGGGATGGCATTGAACTCGTGGCACGTACCGAATTACATGGATTGGCCAAGGATAATAAAAAGGTGGATACCAGTAAGATTGCCCTTCCTGGTAAAAAGAAGAAGAAGAAACAACCCGATCAGGTAGAAGAGGAACAGGGTGATCAATACATGACTGCATATGCATTAAACGAGTATGATCCCTCCTACGCCTCGAATGCCCCACTAGCCCGTCCTGGCACAACTATCAACTGGCGTGAAAAGTTGGATAATCAACCCGGCGCCGTCCTTGCGTCCGAAATGAAGAATAACTCCTTCAAACTGGCCAAATGGACCGCCCAATCCCTCTTGGCGGGTGCGAGTCAAATGAAGATTGGTTTCGTTTCACGTATCAATCCCAAGAATGCCTATGAACATACTGTTCTGGCAACACAAACCTACCGTCCTCATGACTTTGCGAGTCAAATGACATTGAGTGAGGGTGCCATGTGGGGTATATTCAAATTGTTTGTGAAATTGCTCAGTGATCAACCTGAAGGTAAATATGTCATTATGAGAGATCCTAATAGAGCTGTTGTGAGGATTTATGGTGTCCCCATGGAAACGTTTGAAGAGAGTGATGAGGAAGATGATGATGAGGAAGACGACGAAGAAGATGTTGAGGGTGAAGCTGAAGAGTAAACAATAAAGAGTTAAGAAGTTAAGTAAGCTACCCTATTGGGAATGCCACGTCTTTCAATTGTTGTTCAGTATGCAATGTGACATCGTGCTTATTGAATATCTTTTTCTTTACTACTCTTTTTGTACTTGTTGCTAAAGTCTGTTTCCATTTGAAAGTAGAGATGGAAGGATAAAGTACAGAGATTCTTGACTCTTATACCTATGTATGCCGAATGTGAAGATTGACTTCTTGCATCTAGAGCCCTAAATTCTTTGCTGTCCTAAATTCTGCCATTCTTTTTTCTCCTGCCTCTCTCTGTGGACTTTTCGTTGCCTCTACGGCAGCATATGGTAATGTGCACGACGAGCCGCGGCAAACTCTTCCTTGCCAACTTCTCCATCTGGTGTTTCCCCAAGTAAAACCAGTTAAGTATGGTACCCAGTAACAAGGGTTCTGTACAAAGTTGCTTCCTAAAACATCTTTATGTATTACATTGCTATTTTCCAATTGCTACCTTCTACTTTCCATTTTGCATACGAAAACATTTGTTAATTCAACCTCCATTCATTTTCCCTAAGATTTATCCTTCATTCCCCACAAATTACCTGCCAAAGAATTGCTGCGCCAAATATGATACAAATGGCACCCTCCTGTCCCCAGCATTTGCCGAGAAAGACCCTCCAAACATCCATCTACCAACAAATCGATTGTCAGCCCCTAAACTTGCCAACTCTGAAGCAACTTCCTCATTACTAAGCCTCTCTGCCCAGTGGTATGGTGTGTAGCCATTGCCTGCCTCGATAGTCAACTTGGCGCCGTGTTCAGCTAATACCCTCACTGAGAGGACGGAGTTGGCACCCGCAGCAAAGTGGAGTGCCGTCCAACCGTTCGCATCGAGCAAGTTGACATCGCACAGACCACAATCCTTGCTGGGGTCATTTTCATCGATGCCACCACATAGGAACTCAAGGACCTTCTCAGCTCCGTTGAAAGCAGCGGCATGCAACGCACACGTTTCGGTTTCATCGGGTCCAACGAAGAATCGATCCACATCCATCTTCTTTTGATTTTGGAGTATATCCTTTACAATATCAATATTATCGTCCGAGGAGCATGCGCCAATAAAGCGGATGCCCAATTCCATCTGTTCATCTTCCGGAAGAGCCTCGAAGTTGGCTTTTCGTTGCTCCTTCACAAGGCGGGTAACTTCCGATGCCGCGCTCTTTACGGCATGAGCATATGCACCAATGCAACCCGACGGTGAAGTAGCATTATCCGCTTCGGGAGGAACAGCCCAGCCCTGGAAGTGACTCATTTTGAAGGGGAGGAATGACAAGGTCGCCGCCGCCACAGATTTCTTCTGCTCACTTGCCGATAGATGATCATAAGGGTTGGACGAAAGTGGGTGATCCATGGCGTAAGTCACTGCTGCTGGTGTGGGTGGCTCGACCTCGGATTTTCCACCCTTCGCTATGACTTCTGCCCCTCCCCCTGATTTAACGTCATCTATGCGCAAAAAATGAGACCTCTTACTGCGGTGTTTCCTTGGAGGAGTATCGTTAATTCCATTGCCACTACCACTGTTGCTACTACCACTTCGTTCTTGAACAGAGTCCAAGTTGGTCGTGGATGAATTGGGAGACTGAAACGCTTTGTAAAGTCGAGATGCAAGCGCAGAGGGGTGCTTGATCATGTTGGATAAGTCCTCGAGACTTCCCATGCTGGAAGATCTGTCGGTACGACGTCTTGTCTCAGCAACATCTTGGTTGGTTGGATTGCTGTCAACAAGGCCTTGTTCCGCGCTGCCATTGCCCTCTCCTCGTTCATGCCTTTCCTCACCATCGCTGTCACTCTGATCCCCCTTCTCCTTCTTAACAATAGTCATCTGTCCAGCCTTAACCAAGCTTCCAGCCAAACCTAACTTAATCATCATATTTTTTGCAATTTCCATTGTTTCCTCATCGATATGGATTTCTCCTGCGTTAACCTTATAAGCTGCCCCCAAGAGAGTTAGTAATAGTGCCATGTTTCGTGCCTTGGCTTTAATCCCATCTTGTTGCTGTTGTTGTTGTTGTTTTTGTTGTTGTTGTTGCTGCTGCTGCTGCTGCTGCTGATTTTGCACGCTCTGTTGATTCGGTTGGCTCCCCTCCACTCTATGCATGCCCACGTTTTGCTCCTCCACCTCCATCTCTTGCTGGTCCTCATCCCCATCTTGAAGCTCCATTTCTCGTTGTTCGTGCTGCAAAGTTTCTTCTTCTTCGTCCTGCTGCTGCTGATCCTCCTCTTGCAAACCCTCCCTCTCCATTACCTCACTTCCCCCCTCCCCCTGACCCTCACGCCGCTGTTGTTGTTGTTGTTGTTGTTGTTGTTGCTGCTGTTGTTGATGTTCCTTCATCGCCTTGAAAAAGCTTCCCATCCCACCCGCTACTCCCAATTTAATCATCATTCCCTTACAAAGTTCCATAGTCTCCTCATCCAAATAATTTGGAACCTCCCCATGTTGATATTTGTAAGCTGCACCGAGGAAGGTTAATAGAAGTGCCATGTTTCGTGCCGTGGATATCATTCCATCTTGTTGTTGTTGTCCCCTCCCCTGTTGTTGCTCCCTCGTCTGACCACCACCACCACTGCCATGGTGATGATGACCATGATGATAATGACTATTATTATCATTATTACTCTGATGATGATGATGATAATGCAATCGAATCATCTGCCTCAAATAACTCAACGAATGCAACATCGGCATCCCCCTAATACTCGCATTCGAATCCAAATACGTTTGCACAATTTGACGTGCATGTGCATTGTTTAGATGTGAAAGACGTGTGATGACTCCTGTTCCTGCAATCATGGAATATTCTTCTTGGTATGTTTCTTCTCCCTTGTAAGAGTGTTGTTGTGCAGGATGATTCCCACCCACCAACAGTGCACGTTGCAATTGCAATTCCAAAAAGTAAAAACATTCAAAATTACATCGTTTGCATGTTTCACTAAAAGATGCTAGGGAAGTTGCATCAAGATATGTGAATGTATTCATGAGTATGTCATGTTGGAATAGGACGCTGATGGAGGATATGATTCTTCTTGGAATCGTCGTCGATGTTGATGTCGTCGATGATGTCGCACTAGCGGTGACCGAATGGGCGTCTAAAATACCGAGAGTGTCCAAATGTGAATTCACAGACAAGTCTTCTCGATGGCAATTGTTATCATTATCAGCAGCAACCAAGTTGTTACTGGACATGTTGGAAGTAATCGAAAAATAACAGCTGCTCACCCTTCTCATCCCGCCCACCGGATAGCCCACCAAGGCATTCGCATTGGCAGAGACATCGGGATGCGGAGGCAGCGAGGGGGGCAAATTGAGCAACTGGAATAACTGCTGCTGAGCGTCGTTATGATTTTCGTTATTGTCGTCATCGTCATGCTCATCTTCATGGATTGTGTCTTCGAGAAAGTCGTCTTCTTTAAATGTAAAGTAATCGTCATCTTGCTCCTCCATGTTGGCTGCTTGTTGCAGTGACGGCGAAGCAGAGGTCATCGTCATCATCCTTCTTCCAAATAATCTGATGATAATTATTATATTGATAGCAGCGTTTTCAAAAGCTGCCGGCACGACTGCGGCTGCACATAGTACAATAGTACGTGGTCAGTTGACACGGAACATCTGTTTGGAAATCTGTTGGGTAGTTGATGAATGGCGGACTTTTTGAGACGACCATCGCTCCGTCGCATTGTGGACCTAATTCAGGACCTTTAATGCGAGAAACACTCTGTAAAAAGGAGTATTTGTCAGATGGATCAGCAAAAAGACCCAATATAGCCCCTGTTTGCCCACGCGAGGCGCCATTATTATTTTTTTGTTATGTAGAGGCAAAAACGTTTTTAGGAATGGACGTTTTAAGGAAAAAATTACCTTTAGCTCTGGGCAAGAGCC
>JALLBJ010000859.1:0-20022 GCA_036940105.1 Skeletonema potamos | reverse complement strand
AAGACAAGCAAAAAGAAGAGATCACACAAGAAGAACCAAGACAACAGTAACAATGGCAAGAAGGAGACGCAGAAAAACTAGATAATGAACTTTACGTAGAACAAGAAGACTTAGCTGACAAACTGAAGAGAAAAACTGACAGGGATTCTTTAGGGGGAGCAGCAGGGGGGCGCGCCTGCCAGAGAGTGTAAAATATCACAACTCCTCTCCCAACACTCTAACCCTAACTCAAAACAAAACTCTAAGCTGACTATGCAAGACAGACACACTTCATGGAAAAGACCGCCACTTTCAAAGGGGAGGCTTACCTAGTCCGTACCCTTATAAGTCTGAAACAACAACAACACCAACAACAACAAGATGAAAAATTCCACTACGGTCCCCTCAATCATCACCATACCATTCAACTCAAAGAACACTACAGCCCTCACTTCTCCGAAGCTTGGATAGAGTATCAGTGTGGCTGGCGTTGCGTGGCAGGTTTCTCCTTTTCTCCGCACAGGTGAGCTTCACTTCCTGCTTGGGGCACTCTTTTCCTCTCTTAATAGCTACAATCTCGTTGAAGGCTTGAAAAATGCAGGCTTTGATATAGATCAAGTTGGGATGTGAAGACCACCTCTGGAATTAAGTTTCACATTTAATGAGATAGACTCCATGCGAAATATCTACATAAATTAGCATTTTATCTGCTCCTATTGGATATTTGTGTTAAACTCTACTTTTGGCTGCGTCAGAATCATTAAACTCTGCCTTTAGCTGCATCAAAATTGTTACTTATCCGCGTACGGTTGAAGTTTGCTCGTCACTTGTTGCGCCAAACTTGTCGATTGTCCCTGCCCTCCCGACGCTAGCGGCTTATGATGGGCCTTCTTCAACGACGGACCGGCTCTCATACTTCCAAACTTTCTCAATTCTGGACCACTTCCATACTTGAGATAATCAGCATGTTTCTTTGCCTTGATGAGAGGTGTCTCCTCATCATTATCACTGCTCGTTCTTCGATCTTTCCTACGTTGCATCAAATTCTTTCGAATCATGGGTGTGTTCATGGGAGTTTTGACTGCCTCGGCGGCTGCCTCTTCGATACTGGCAACCCAATTTTTCACTGGCGGCAAAAGATTCACAATCACACCCAACATGGCAATACCCTCTAACAGCCAAAAGTAATTGACCACTTTGGCCGATGCGTAATCACGCAATTTATGTATGTGTGCCAAACCACGATCATTCAAGAACCATGACCGACAAGCGTTGTACAGGTAGATGCAAAGCACGTTTGGTGCTCCACCCACCATGAATAAATTGGCTGCCGAAGCCAACGACTTCTTCTTGGCGGGTGCCACAGTAAACGCCACCTCATATGCCGCCGAGACTGCGAAAATTTCCCCAATACCAATTAAGAAGTAGGGGAATGACTGCCACAGAATTGAAATTGCTTCGCCTCGCTCTCTATAAACTCGATGGATCTGATAATCGGTAATAATGGCACATCCTACTGCCGCTGCTCCAAACGCAGACCCGATGGCAAATTTGTACGTTGTTGGGATTTTAATCTGTCTTCGATTTAACTCCGGATAGAGGACATTCCCAATAATGTATCCGAATGCCAAGACGCTAATAGCATCGGCATTATTCATCATTGGAGCATCTACCAACCCCCATGACTTCATGACACTTCCTTGAACGATGAATGTAGTTGCCATTTGTGCATATGCGATATTGAATGGTATGATAAGACTGGATAATAATGCCACCGTTCCAATTCCAACCTTGTCCGATTGTTGTTGTTGCTGCTGTTGCTGCATTATTTTGTCCCTCTGTCTCCTACGTCCACTCCCTCCACAACAAAGTTCACCAACCTCCCTCATCCAATATCCAACATCATGCCGTGGCACAGGCTTCACATACTTTCCCCCACCCAACAAAAACAACATGACACCCAATATCAACACCACCACGGGTATAAAATACGCCCACGTAACATCCCACTGGGCTACAATCGGCACAACCACTCCACCCGTCAACGCACCAATATTAATGCACATGTAAAAGTTGACATAATAACTCTCAATCAAACTCGATTGCAATATGGGGTGGAATTGTTTGGCACCAAAGACATTCACACATGCTTTGACTGTTCCAGTACCAATGGGCCATAGCACCAATAATCCCCATTGGATCGCCTTAACGTTGAAATACGCACTTCCCATAAAATTAGGTATAGTTGTAACAGCAATTAATATCAATCCAGGAATGTAGCAGACACAGCACCCAATCAATATTGTGACATATTCGCCCAATAAATTATCTGCTAGCATTGCCCCCAAAAACGGTGTAGTGTATGCCACAGCCGTGGAGATACTAACGTACGATGAGGCTTGGATGGATGGCATATCGGCATTCCAGTCCTCGTTGTATTCTCCGGTTAGATAGGCGGTGGTGGTGTAGTTAATCCCGTAGAAGCAGAACCGTTCGAGCATTTCCACGAGCAGGATCATGATGACGCTGGTGGTCATGGGGCTGAGGAAGTAATGGTAGGGGTGACCATATTCGTCCATGTGAAGCAATGGGCGGGAGGGGTCGGTAGATTTGAAATCAGAGGGGAGAGAGGGGAGGTGGGATGGGTCAGAGATGGATGTCAAGTGGAGAGGTGGACTTGTCGAGGATGATTTATTATTTGTAGTGCTTTGTTGACTACTACTACCGGCTGGAGACGACGGGATGGACGAATTATTGGAAGAGGAGGATTGTGGTATGAGACGGTTGGGATGTGGACGTGGTGGCTCTTGCATTATTTGTGTCATGGGCAAAGCGTTGTTATCATCGCTGCTGCTGCGGCGACTGCTGCTGTTGCCGCCGCCTCCGCCAGAGTTGGCCACCATGCTGCTTACTCTCTAGAGAGGAGTAACAGTAGTAGTAACACTTATTAATTAGGACGTCTACTTATGACATCATTCGTGTGCGTAAAATGGAAGATGGAAGGCATACGAAAGTGCAGAGCAGCGGTCACCTTTTCTGGTAGTGGGTTAAGGTTAACCCCTGGTTAACCCTCTTACACTGCTATGAGCGAGTGAAATTCCTCATGAGAGGAAGGTTGTTCCAACTACTCGAAGATATCGGATTCGAGTGCATAACGGTATTAGTCCTTACTACTCTTCTTTAGTCTTCAAATATGTTAGCCATGCTCTTGCATCATTTCCTGCTTCGATACTCTTTAGAGGCAAATTCCGAGAAAGTTACAACAACAACAACAACAACAACAAGAGGCTTTTCACCTTCACCTTCTCATAAGTCAAGTCCTCCTCCTCATCTACCCAGATATACTTACCCAACAAAGCCAGAAAAGTCAAGCTCTATCACGCCCCAGGCCTCTGCAACACAAAAGCCGAAGTCCATTCTCTGACGCCTCCTCTTTGTGTCTGGGCCGTATCACTTGATTTGTTGTACACGAATCCCGTAGCCGTAGGAGGCATGGAGGGGCACCTGTGTAAAAGCCCACCGGACGATTCCATGGTAGGTCGTTTTCTCCAACCTTGTATAATGTTGGATAAGCTATTCATAGCTTTTATAGATGGTTGTAAGGGGGGCGACTCATTTGTAGCTAAGTGAGTGTCGTCTGTCGCCGTACTTGGTGTTCCAAACGATTGGAACTCTTGGAGTTTGGATGGAGTTTGGATGGAGTTTGGTAAGCGTTACCGGTAGCGCCGACTTTCTTAGTATCCACTACTCTTGCAGAAGTCAATTGATCTTGAAGCACTTAGTGAATATTGAAAGTATACGAGGGTTGACTTGGACATGGAGGAGTCAGACGATCCTGAGTATCAGCAAGATTGCATAGAGGTGACGACTTCAGCTTCAGCAACTGATGTGCTGTGGGTAAGGCGGTAGCTGTGCCTTGGCGTAACTGCGCTCGAAGCCATTCATTTTCTCGCCCGAGACGTGAATTTTCAGCCATCATATCGAGCTGGTGGGCACGTTTCTGTACCAAAAGTGCGTTGTACTTGCTTGATAATTCATCCAAGGTGGCCTGCTTTTGAGCCAGTTCTAGCTTCAGCTGGATGACTGAATCTAGATGTTGATCGGTAGCAGCTCCCTTCTCAGTAGAGAGTCTCGATCTCATAGAATGCTCCTCTGGTATCTCGTAAGGAATCGATCTTGCTGGCCTGACCCCAAAATCAACGAATAGCTCGTCGACCCGCATTTGTATGGTAAGATCGCTAGTAGCATAGTGTTCTTCATCTGCTGATTCGTCCAAGCGACTATGTTGGCGTGCTTCAGCCTTCATCTGGACAGAAGTACTATTGATGAAAGAAGCCATACTTTCCTGGATGTTAGGACTCGATATGGTACGATGGAACGTTGCTTGGATTACTTTGGGATGTGCCTCCACGCCCTGTCGCTTACTTTGATGTCTGAACTTCTCGAACTCCATCATTATTGCCTGCATCAGCATTAGCATCATCATCATCAATGATCAGATATGAAAACAAGAAGTTAGCGGCTGATCAAAGCACATGCACATAATCAAAACCATCTCACTGTTGGTACTCACCTGTTTCATAAGCTCGGCGCGATAGGTCATCTGAGTCAACTCGCTCACTAGCGACGCTGATTCTTCACAAAACCATTCTTCACTCTTTTCGTCAGTTGCGGACGGCGTGGCAGCAGGTAAAGATAGCTTGTGTTCATGCTCATTTCTACTCGGTATGGATATAGTAAAGCCAAAAGGGTAATTGTGATGATGCTTACCGCTTAGAAAATCGTCCAGAGGCGATGCTGCGGCTTCTGCAGCAGCCGCAGCTGTGTGGTGAAATAGCTCAGCTACGTCTACGTTTGCGTTTGAGGGAGCGGCTTCTGCTGCTTCTGTTACTCGAAACAAACTGTAATCCCATCCCTCATTTTGTGATCCTGTCCTTCTGTCATCGTCAGGACGACGAATCAACAGATCTGGCGATGTCAACGAAGTCGGGTAGATCATCCCTGCAGCATATATAATTATGATTTCGTCTATTTATTTATTACACTAATTATGTATCGGATAAGAAGCTAGTAGGTGGGCGTGGCTCCAATCGGCTGCTTCGCTGCTTCAATACGGTATTCAGGAAGGGAGTCATCACGATCAAACAAGACAGCGTCCGTCGATACGTCACAAGCTATCCACCTCACAGCTCACCTGGATCGTGCAATAGAAATGCAGACGACCTCTTCCTGCGGCAATGATGCTGCTTCTGATGATGATAGTGAATTGTTTGTCATCCTTCGAATTTGAAGTATTCGCGAGCTCCTCCTCTTATTCTAAAGCAACATCCTGCTGTAATTGGCAAGCAACTGCCCTCGAGAATAAGCCCAAAGTGATCGTCGACATGATCAATCTCGAAGAACAAGACCTCGAGCTTCTCAACAAACAAGATCCTTTCCTCTGCTTTTCCATTCCGGCAGTGCATCATGCATCTGTCATTCGCAACAGTCGTGACATCGGGAAGCGGCAGTAAGGCAACTAGGCGAAGAGTTTCAAGCCCTTCTCGTATCCAATAGTCTTCGGATACCAGCAACGTTGAGCGGAAGGGCCTCATTTCGTTCGAGTGTCATACGAATTGCTCTTGAAGGAGTTGATGGACATCTTCGATGATATGATGAATCAATAGTTCCTAAAGGTGAAGAATAATGTTTTAGCTGGTAAATGTTATTCCTTACATCGTCTAAGCTAAAATGTATGATGCACTTTCACTGTAACTAGTCTGTACGTAAACTCAGATAAAAGAGACATGATCATCTCTTCCATAACAAGTCTTTGTGTGTCATCTCTACAAGTAAGACATAAGTAGCCAGTCGCATGAGACAACAGATGACGTCTATTCAGTCAAGGAAGAGGATATTAGATACGAACGAGGGAAGAAGAACGGTGGCACATCACTCACGAAGAGGGTCCGTATTAAAGCGAGATGGGATACTGGAGCAGATACCTTCTCCATGTCAAGATCATGGTAATAATAACACCATCGACGTTGCAAAAAATACCCTTTTTTGCACTTAATTGTTATCATTGAAACCAAATTCAAGTTACAAATTCCTCCAAGCATTGGGAAACATCTCTTCAGGTATCATCATCTCATGCCGAAAGGATCCTTTCAAGAAGTTATCGCCTTTGTATGGCTTGTGAAAGAAATGCATCCGACTTCGGGGAACATCTTTCAATAATTTCACCTGGTTACCAGCGCCTATGACGACCAAATCGTATAGATAGCCATCGTCGTTGTTTGGATCAGGCTTACGTGCAGTAATTCTGTGTATAGCACGCTCTTCACTCTCCTCGTCGGTATGCCACCCTTCAATATTGGAATACCTGCTCTCATCTTCCTCGTGCGTTTTCAGTGGAATTTCAGAATCAGTATTGAGCTCATATGGCGATATATAATTCTTAACAGGCTTCCAAGCCTTCACGTGTTCGTCCCATGCTTCCTCCCACTCCTTGCCATAGTCCACAAGAATCTCCTCGTCTTCATTTATATCTCTCAATGCAACATACTCGAACATAAGTTTCGTGGTCCACGCTGAATCAAAGAACGTTACAGGTTCATTTAACCAAGTCGAATTATGATATCGTTCATCATTTTCCGCCCATTTTATCTTGACGTTGGGATCGTGTCCATCATGATTGATGTAGGGAGTTCCATGGCTGTATGGACATAATAACAAGGAAGAAGATTTATGCCCCCAACAATAATTCAGTAAGAGCTGCTGACCAATTGGTTTGGATATGTCTCGTTCCTCTCCATCTTCTGTGTCAGCATACATTGTCAAAATATCTCTATCAGGAATATGGACCATTGGAGCAAATGATACCACTGTTCCCTGAGGTAAGTATCGTGTGGCAAAGGCACCCCTCCCGGCATGAGGAATTGTGGAATCCTTTGGTTGGATATGATCAAGGCACTTGCCATGCTCTTCTAGAAATTCTAATGAACGGGTGGCCAGTTCCTCTTCTGTTTGGGTGATTCCAACATCTATGGCGCGTGTTGCTGCTTGGTACGTTTTGGGAAGGGCGGCCAGAGGTCTTGATTTGTATGGAAAGTTAATAATGATGTTCCAAATATCTGCTTGGACTTGTTCTATGTAATGGAGATGCTCTTCAACACCAGCGTCATCGACATCGCTCTGTGTCCATTCACCAGTAACCAAACTCTCTAAAAGCTCACCAACACCGTTCAGAAACTCTCCAGCTACCTTAAAATCGTCCTCAAGCGGAACCAATCCCATATAATTCTCTCTATCCTTAAACCAATTCAATCCATAATTAACAAACAATTCACTCCCCGCTCGAATATCTTCTGAAGCATGCGCAGTCCGATTATAATATCCCGTAAAAGCACCCGCTCCCGGAGAATTGCCCGGTGTTAAACCGACAGTGTCAAAATCACACTCAGATTCTTTTATATTGTTCATCCAAAAATGGCAGTTAGGCAGCGCCCCATACCCCCAGCAAAATCCTGAAGTTTTTTCCGCTTCATAATCCATCACTTCACCAAGGGAACGTGAAGCCCATGTATATTCGCCGAGTATCCAATGATAATCATCAGAATCTGCAGAACCATCATTGTGAAAGTCAAGATCGCTTATGGGGACTACGCCATCGCCGCCGCCTGGAAGGGCTGTTCCCGAAGGAATAGGGATAGAGGTGAAGACTCCTAGGCCGGCGTTTTCGATTGTAGAGGGCGCTAGGTAAAGTGTGCATTTTGGGGGTAGTTTGCTGCTTTTCATGGTTGCGGCTTGCGGCCCTTTTGATTTTGAATTTTGAAGTCGAAGTAGAAAGTAATGAGTGTTATCAGTCTTTCACTGTAAAATCTAGGCCACCCCTTGAACCCTACAGCACTTTTCGTTCGATAGCTAGTGTAAATACGATCAATATGGGCCAATTGTGAACGCAGGGTTAGTGTGGCCCTGTAACTACTATGAAAGTGCCGCTATCATGAAGGGATGTTAGTTATGTTGTCGTACGATACAATGTTCATCGTCCGTCGTGCGTTCATCACGTGTCAAGTTTTCTAAATACTGTTACGAAACATACGTGTACGTTTTACCGAATTCCTACTTCTACATATCTAAAGAGCCTCACACCGTCTGTCTGTCGTCCGACGATCTTTTTCCCCAACTGCAAGGGAGATGACCATGGCGAAATTTTGTTACCGTAGCTCGTTCCTAAATTAATTAATTACGATGCCTCATGCAACCTACCCCTGTGCGAAGCGAAACTGCAGTGCTCATGGTAATATACCGTGCACTGTGAACCACAAATGCTGTGTATGCAAGAAGCCAGTGCAAGGTGCCTTTTGCTCCACGGAGTTTGAGCAAATCCGGAATGCTGTCCGAGATAAGTTCATGAATAAGGAGACTGGTCAACCTCCAGAAAAAGAGGGGATTGCTATGGATGTTTGCCATACATGCATTGAAAAAGCCAAGCCAATATTGCGGCCGCCTTTGTTGCCATTCCTGAAGAAGCCCCCCAATTAAATAATGTACGTATGTAGGTCTATGATTTGCTAAGAACAAGGAGGATTGCTAATGGAAGGATGCTTGGTGAGCTTCACTCTAGGATTCCACCTAAGAGAGACGGCTTTCGCACACAAATCAAGGGCGTGTTTGTTTGTTGCGTACCATTATTATCCGTGCAAGTTAGAAAAATACTTAATCAAAGCACTCTCGTTTCAAACTTAACATGCAATATTTACAAAGCAACTGTTCACACATAGATGTCCTTTAAACCAATATCATTACTCTATCTTCGCATTTGGGTTTTAAAGCCCTCTATCTTACCAACAGATGATGCATCTTCGCGACTCCGATGACGGGATAGGAGAGAGATCTACACCATCTAATGTTTATCAGCGGCTGTTTACTGTAAATAAGAGTCACCGAATCGTTTCACGTGGAAGAGGAGATGTGATCAGAACAAATAAGAGTCACCGAAAATAAGAGTCACCGAATCGTTTCACGCGGAAGACGAGATGTGATCAGAACAATTGCATCTATCGTACTTGCTCTCAACTAACCGATTGAAACAACATCTATTTCCATGGAGGTTGTTTTTCATTTGAGTCCCCTCCCCATGCCATAATAATATCTCTAGTTTGCGCTCGATTATCTCGAAACGAAGTTCGCAGCATCCTCAACACTCTACTAAAATAAGATCGACAATCACCCACAAAGACATCACTTCTTGCCAGTATCTGTAGATCCACAAGTGCTGTAAGAGTTCGTGAGTATTGATCATGGCCATTCGCCGTGGTATTACCACCACTTTGTGATGAAACGTTCGGTGCAAGGTGTTGGTGTAGATGGGTAGTGTGCTTTTCTTGAGGATTGAATATGAATTCTATACTCTTGTTGCAAACTGTCCAGAATTGCTGGCCGTTTGCGGATGTGATATTCTTTATTTCAATCTTCACAGTGCTGGTATCATCTGTCGCAATGTATATCTTTCGCACCAATGACGAGATATTGTCAAGATTGCAGTTGTTGTTTTTGACGTATTGCTCCCAATAATGCACGAACGGGACATAATTCGTCGGATAGATTGATAATGTTGCTATGTCATCTGTCTTGTTATCTCGAGCTGGATGCCCTCTTTGCATCCAATACTCCTCTGTCGAACGAATCGATTGCCCCCTGGTCAAACTATCGCCCCTCCGTATGTGCATGGCATCATATCCTCCTCCCACATTGTGGAATAATGAAAGATTGGTAAAAGATGAAAGCGGCAGATCAATCTTCTGTATGTAACTTCCAATATCATTCACAACCCAAGGTTGAAACATGGGCACCACTGCTCGATTCAATATAGCAATAAGATAATGCATCAGATTGTATTCCTCAACATACATGTTATCTTTGTCCTTCTTGTTGTTGATGATTCCCTTTGTACGTGTGTACTCGTGTACTTCCTCTATTGTAGCACCCATTCGTGTGGACCAATCCTCCATCCACTGTTCCCACTCTACTCTTCGTTCTTTTGTATAATTACTTTCGTCCCAGAAACGCTGCGCTAATCGTGGGCGTACCTTGTCTATCCAGTAGTATTTCAATTGGAATCCACCTATTGCCAAGACTGTTATGTTGTTGTTGTTGTTGTTGTTGTTATTATTGTTGCAAATAAGCTCTGGAAAACCAAATCGCCGTTGTGTATTCAGTGCGATCCTTGACCAATCATTACGTGATTGGATGATAAATGTTCTATTTTGGTTGGTAATAGTGCAAGTCAAGTTTAGTGGAACGTTGCACCCTCGTGAAAGCATTTCAGGGACATGTATTATTCTTGACAATCCTGTGGGCAATTTGTCACAAGATCCATCATGATTGCCTTTGTCATCATTAATCACCGGGCAACCAAAGGGACTTCCACCGTACTTTGCCCATTTATTTTCATCATCAGGAGGTGGCTCCAGTAACACAAGAGCGGAATCCATCGTGGCAGCGACAGTTGAGGCAAGTGAGTAGAATCCAACACGATGACCTATGCCACAGTCTTTATCGACCAGCTCTGTGTCATAGAGCAATACTCGATTGCACATGCCATTTCTCTTCTGATGATGTAGATTGTTTCCGTCATTAAATTGTAAGCCATTGTTTATTCGAATAGTTTGTGAAGATTTCTCTTCATTGAAATTGAAATGATATGGAGCTAAAATATTTCTTGACTGAGACAGCGAAAATATAATGAATGAAATGAACACGATGACTAGAAAAAGAAACGTCGTACGTCGTCGGCGCCAACGTCGACTGCTATCTGTCACCATCTCTCTCATCTGCGAAGAGGAAGGGTGGTACAATGAGGAGGTTCGTGTCTTGTTGCTTGTTTGGATTTTGGATGCTATGGTGTACAATACCATACTTTATGAATTTGATTTGATAGATATCTATGTAGCTCGCTGTACTTTAGATACTTGTATTGTATTGTATTGTATTGTATTGTATTGTATTGTATTGTATTGTATTGTATTGTAGCTGGAGGAAGTATCTCTCTATCTATCTATCTACAAACGTGCGTAAAAAACTAACGTGCAACGGCGTTCGGGTTTAAAGTCCTCAATGGAAAGGAGTCCCAGAACTGAAGTCTGACTCACAAAGTCTTAATTTCTGACTCGTTTTTGGCATCAACAGCGTGTGTAGTTAACATGCATTTATTATTTGCTCGCAAAATCAATACTACTGCTTCCATACTACTACACAATGAAATCCGTTGTTCTCCTTCTCCTTGCTGCTTCGGCATCGGCCTTCCAAACCACCTCCAACGTGGCAACAATGCGTAGCGCACCACTTCAAATGGCAGCCGAGGAGGCAACTGCAGATGCTGTCATCACACCCAACGCCGCTATCAAAGTCGCAGCTAATGGAATGTCTCTCCTCAAACCAATCTTTGCCGCCGAAGCCAGTATTCAGGCCGCTGTTCTTGGAGCATTTGCGAAAATTGATGTCGATGCAGTAAAATCAACCATTGAAGCGGAGAAGAAGGTCAACCCAGTTCTCATTTACACATACTCCCTCTCTCCTTTCTCCACAGAGGCGCTGTCAATCCTAGAAAAGTCAGGATATCCATACAAAAATATTGAATTGGGAGCAGAATGGTTTCTCCTTGGTGCTGAAGGCTCTCAGACACGTGTTGAGTTGGCCAAAGCTGGAGCTGGTGACTTTGGTACAAGTCTTCCGAAGATCTTCATAGGTGGCGAATGTATTGGCGGATGTTCTGAGTTGATGAATCTCGTCGAAGAGGGAAAGTTGGACGAAACCATGGTTAAGGCAAAAGTCTCAAAAAAGGGTGCTGCTCCAAAGAAACCTAGCTTCCTCTCCATGTTCTCCTAATTGTGATATCTTTTACATTTAACGAAAAAAAATAACTGCTCGTATTCTTCGCAGAGTCTATTTACCTTCTCTCACAATTGACCAACTTCATCTCATAGTCATGCACAGTCTTCGAAATCTGATTTGATAAGCTTTCAACTCTACTTTCCAAATACTTCTCCTTTGATATGAGTTTGTGAATCGTCTGTTGAGCCTTGCTTAGTTTCATCGACATGTCTCGATTAGTTTGACGTAGCTCGATGAAACTCTTGTTGTTGCTATCAAGTTGATTTTGAAGACTTGCCTTGTCAGCTCTAAGTTCGTTCACATTCATTATTTCTGTGATGGCTTGTTCCTGTGGATTTTTCAACTGCTTGTCTTTTAGACGCTGAACCTCGTTTTCCAAGTCAGTAATAAACTTTTCAGCGCCTCTCAACTTCATCTCCAAGTCACGAACAGTTTGCTGCGAGTTCTTGCTGTCGATATCCACCGCAATCTTTTCCCTTCGCAGTTCATCTATCAATGCCATTTTATCTTCTTTATCCCTCTTGAGAGCCGATATCTCTTTTTGAAAGTTTTCCTTTTCCTTCGTAAAGTTAGCCATCATGCCTTCAACATCTTTGCGCATCTTTCCTCCGTCCATTGCCATCTCATCCATGTTTTGCAAGGCACTTGATAGTTGTCGCTTCGTTTCTTTAAGCTCGTGTTCCACGACTACCTTGTCTTTGAGAGTTTTGTCAAGTTCACTTTCCAGCAGCTGCATATCGCTCTCACTGTTAGATTTGAGGCGATTGGCAACATCTTGGGCTTGCTTCAGCTGCTTGACCAGTTCACTGTTATCATTTTTGGATTCAGCTAGCTTCATCTCAATTTCTTTGAGACCATTCCTGTCTGCGTCCCCGATTTCCATGGCTATCTTAAGCTGTTGTTTGATCTCTTCAATCTCCTCCTTGAAGAATGAAACCTCTTTGATGTGGTTTCGTTTCAGCACTTCGATGTCGTTTTGATATGAAGATTGTTTGTCATCCTGGATTTTATTTCCAGCGACAAGATCCCTACGCAAGGAGTCCACAATGGAGTCATGTTCACTCTTCATTCGTGCCATTTTTCGCTTCATGTCAGCAATAGCTTTCTCAGTTTTGGCTGCATCGCTCACTTTCTTTACCAGCTCTTCATTAACCTCGGCCATTTGTTGTAATTGCTTCCGCAGCACTGCCACATTAGACTGAGAATCATTCAACTTCTTCTCATGTATCACCTGTTCATTTATTTGTACTTTGCTCATTTGCTGTGTTACTGCCCTAAGCTTCTCCTCCAAAGTTACTATCTGATTTTCCATGAAACTGATAGCGTCGTTTCTCTCCTTCTCGGCAATACTCTTTGCTTCCATCGCAGATTTCGCTTTTCGCTGAAAGAGTTTAGCATCCTCTTGGAACTTGTCTCGTTGCTCGGTCAATTTTATGAGTTGTTTGGAAGTGGAGATTGAATTGAGGGCTGCGGTTGCGAATGGGGCGGGGGAGCTCACTGATGCAACTGAGGCATTGACAGTGCTTATTACCGCATCATTGCAACTAACACGTTTTTGAGCGAGCGACAATATCGATGAAGAAGTATTAGCTCTGCGCATCGATGAAGAGCTATTGGTTATACGAGGTGTTTCAACTGTCTTAGGTACACCGTGTGCATGTGAATTCAAACTATTCGAGCTGACAGATACATTCAGCGCAGGGGCCTGGTTAGTGGGGGGTGTATCTTTTTGCTGCGCTCTTCTCTGCCGACGCCGACTAGCAGCAGCCGAGAGATTGGATGACGATATTCCAGTTCCATTAGTCAAATTTGAGACGACGCTCTGTGAACTGACAGTCATTTCATCAGTGTAACTGGATCCTATTCCACCCTGGATGCACCAATTCTTTGAGGACGAGGGCTTTGCAGCATCTACACCGGTGGCGTTCGAGATTGTAACTTTGTCTTGTAGCTGTTTCGCAGGGGACTGTTCAGTGTGGCGTTGCAATCGCCGTTGGCTGGCCGCCCTCCCTAGCCGAGTCGACGGTGCTGGTGATGCCATGGTAGCCAAGTGTTTACCGACCAGTTATGCGTGCAATGCAATAATAACTGTAAGCACCCTCTCACCCCACGCGAGGTACTCATACTTGGCGGGCTGACTTCATGTGTGTTGGCGAGGATGGAGGAGATGACGTCTCAAAAGGAAGACTTGCCGGAGAGTGACACACATGATTTTAAAGGAATCACAAAACTTCCTGCCGACTCAAGCCGACTCGTTACATACTTATCCAAAGTAAATAATGCTTCTCTTTTATTTATCTACAACTCTCTCTCTCTCTCTCTCTCTATTATTTATATCTATCTCTATCTCTTAACTGCTTGGACTGGGCCTTGGTGTTGGTAGTCACACTCTTAACCTCTTCCTGGTCCACGTGCCAAAGAGACCAAAACAAAGTTGGTTTGGTATGGTACATTAGTGCTTCGTACCTCAAAATCCTAATTACTGAAAGCGCTTAGTACATGTAAAACGTACAGTCTGGTATATTGGAACTTCGCAATAGCGTCATCTAATGTGTTTCTCTCTTGTTCTATTTTACAATATAGTCACAAAGTCTCAACCCCTCACTTCAAGCTCTCTTCGACCTGCCTCCGACTAGATTTTTAGATGATTCCTGGAGGGAGTAGAGTAAAAATCTCCATCGAGTTATAGTTTTCCTCAATCTCTGTAAAGAAAGACTTTCTGTTGAAACCAAGTCAAAGTAGCATTACCATTTTAGATTTGAGCAAGTCACTCTGACTCACTCGATGCAGGAACACAGCAACATGTGTCAGGAGCTGCTTCTAAACATCAACTTATTATCAATTATCATCTCTACTTCGGATCATTTTCTTCCCTAGCTCCTCCCCTATCCTAAATAATCCTCCATCACATCATTGGATTGTCAATATTTTTCTACCACCCCACATCATTATACTCTGAGCAGAAGCAGTAGCCTAGCATCAGCTTAGGTGTAGAACCCGTGATGTATATCCATCTCGCCTGCACTCTTTTTTGAATCTTCTGTTTCTGTTGATGGGTTCTTTTCTAATGCAGAAGACGCTACGCTCTCACTTTTGAGGCTGTCATACATCTTAACCTTAACTGGGTCGACGACGAACCTGTCTGTTGACTTAATCTTTTTGATCTTGGTAGATAGATCGCGTTTCATGGAACCATCCGACCATAGACTGCGTAGCTTCTTGGGAGATGATTCGACACACTTTTGTGCATCCCTTGCGATTGACTTAATGCTCCTTTGGAGAGTGGATGCTGTAGACGAAGGCATGATAGGAACGACGCTATTCTCCTCTCGGGATCAATCTGTGTTCTTACGGATCCTTTGATCGCTCAATGTAGAAGGTGGTGCCTTAGTTATTACTTCTACCAGACTCATAAACCTCGCTCAAGTATTATTTTTTGAAGCCTTCATGTGAGTGAGAAAGCGCTTCATTCTTTAGGACTGCTTTCTGTTTTCTGGGAATGCTTACTCGCTAAAATCTCTGTTCTCTTCAGTCTCCGCCGTCTAAAGTATGTACGTACATAGAATTAGAGATTAGTTAGTTTACTTGAAAAATTGGTGAAAACTAAACGATGACCCTGACCACTGAAGGAGAGCAGAGCGATGCAGAAACCTTCTTTGGTATCTCTGGAGTTGATAAGCCGAAAAGGACTTTCCGGCTGAATGTGTGGTCAGAATCAGCGCAAGAAGAGAACCAATGGATGCAGCATCTGTTGTCGCTCACCAATCAGCATCGCGGTCGCGTTGTAGACACAAATCTTCCAACATATAACGGCACATTACACATAGGCTGCTCGAATATACCAAAAATTATTCACTTCATATGGCTGGGTGAGACTACAATGCCCAAATTTCCGTTTTTACGGAAAGAAAATGATTACTGTGATGCGCTAGAAAAGTCTGAATGGAATGAATGTGTAGAATCATGGAAGGTGCACCACCCTCCATCTAAAGGGTGGGAAATTGCTGTATGGACTGAGAAAAATATCGTTAGCGATGATGATGATGATGATGTCCCCATCGGCAGAATCGACGCAACAAAGAAATTTGTACTAAAACATTCCGAAATGTTAAACAAAGACGCATTCCGGCACGCCTTGCAGATACAAAATTACGGAGCAGCCTCGGATATTCTTCGGTTGGATATTCTAAATAAGTTTGGAGGTGTTTATGCGGATATTGATTACTTTTGTGTAGGATGTTTGGATGTCAATATTGCAAATGTCCAAGCTCAGTTCTTTTGTGGTGCGAACAACACTGGCTGTGTTGAGCTGAATAATGGGCTGATGGCGTGTCAAAAGGGAGGGCATGCAATTGTCACAAAAATGATTGATTCAATTCATGTTTACTTCGAGAATAAATTATCAAACGGAACGAGGCAGGAGGCTGCCATATCAATTTTATCTTCCTTTTTGGATGAAACGACACTCAATGCACTGAATCAAGCTGATTCTTTTGGCACTCTTTCGCCAATGGAGGTCATTGAGCATACCGGCCCAGGACTATTGACACGGTCGGTATGTCGTTGGCTTGTTGAAAATAATGGTGATCATGATAGTGCATCACATGTCATTATCTTTCCAGCTAGTGCATTTCACCCTTTTCCAAATCATTTACGAAACAATTTATCAACATCTGACGAGACCACCGCACAGAAACTATTGACGAGTTTTCTCATCCCAAAAGAGACAATGGCAGTGCACTTGTGGGGCTGCTCATGGCAGAATGAGAATTATGTCAAGTAATATCTCTACATTATGAATTAGCGTTAGATCAGGCGCACAAACTTAGCTTAGCTGCATATCTCGGGCTCCGTTTTTCTGACGTCTTGACGAATCCCTTCAATTCATCCCATCGCAACTTTTCGTTCGCTGCTTCCTCGATGAGAAGGGGCTTTCTGGAGCAACATATTCATGACTTTTTCTTCGGAGGAACACGAAGGTGATGTATATGCCTTGATATTCTACAAACGTCTACAATAACGCTTATTTAAGAATCTCATGCTATGAACTTTGCCCCTGATGGCAAAGAAGCTTGCAGGAACAGCATAAATCCATGATGTGGCTTACATCCATGATGTGGCTCTGTCGGGTCGACGTATGTACGCGAAGTCATGCAAGATGAGGGTCTTGGTATTTGCCAATGCATGGTCTTCATCGTCTGCAATGATCATGTCTTCAGGACAGGCTGTATCACCCCAGTCGAAACCTGACAAACAATGCTTCGAGTTCGAGCGCAACTTGATCTCAACTTCAAAGGCGGAGAGTGAATGTATCGAAGGTCGAAGTTGCCTCCTTCGGAGTGCCCTTGCCATCGATCCATGTGATACGGAGGACACAGAATTGCTATGCTTGAGGGTTCAACGAACGCTCATCAGAGACTTTAAAATACCCCGACCTTCACCTCCTTAATGTGTCTTGAATTCCATCCCTAATCCGAGAGTTGGCAGAAGCAGAAGCAGTCGTTGATACATCATACTTATGAGTCAATGCTTCCGAAAGGTTTGAATGCGCTCTTAAGGTAACAATTGCGACTGACTGATTGCATTCGTAAGTAAATCCGACCTCCAGAAAGAACAATAAGGCAAACAAAAATTGCTCAACGAGCTACATTCCTACTCCTGTAGGATGAACCCCCTCTACGTAGGAATGACACACTCAAAGGACAAAACTCTCACACTAAAAACCATTCCGGCACACTCCGCAGCCTGATTAGCACCATAGTAGACTTATCTACCCCAATAACCAGGTATCATTCCCAAGAAATTGAGTTGTTGAGTGTTCACATCCCTCTTCCGCAGGATGACTGCTTCGATACTGATGGCTATTTCTTGGATTCAAATTCAACGTTGAGGCAATGTGACAAGATTTACAATTGTGTCTTTTTGAAGGAACCAGCTGATCTTGGTAGAATGTGCAGATTATCGTGTGAAATGTGTGACTGGTGAAGAATAATACTTCAATACACACATATCTATTCGGATTTTTAGCTTAGATCATTTTTTCACTACATATCAGCCTGCTCGGCGGCAAATCGTACCAATCTAGTCCTCAGACTGCTTAGGGTCGAGCTACGATGGATGCGCAACTATTGCAATTGTCAGAGGAGTTGAAGCTACGGTCACAGTCGAGGTATTTCTTCGAGGGCGACCTCTCGGAAGACGCCTCGTGTTTGTTATGCGGTGTATGGATTCGTGCTTATTCTGTACCTTAGGATTGAGACTTGGCAGTGGAAACTTCAGCGCTTCGGCACCTTTCACTCCCGATACCAAGACGGCGGAGGGGACAACGCGGCTTCCTTTATAGACCTGAGAGAGGGTGGAGCAGCAGCACAGCAGATCTTACGGTGGGGGCTAAACTCTGATGATGGTCCCTTGCCAGCTGCTGTGTCGTCATCACCGTTGGCCTTGCACCAAATGTAAGTGGAAGAGGGAAAACATTGCCCCTACTCCCAGCGTTTGTTGATTCGTACAGCACTTCACCTTAACAGCAAGATGACGGCTGAGACTGAGACGGGCGGTTTTGATTTTGATTCAGATGTTGTTTATGAAACATGAGTGATGTCCGACGCGAATTCACGGATGAATTAATTATTGCCGCAACGTTATCAATTGCACTTCATCGTTGGAGAAGGCATTGCGCCTCCTCAACGTGCCTGATGGAAGTGGAACGCCTGGCACGGCACTGACGGAGTCGGGTGGTTGGTTGAATAGTGCTGCGCATTTATTAGTATTCTTCCGCTGCTGAGTTTCTTGGAGCTGATTCTCTTTATTATTATCTTCATCGCGCTGGCGCTTGCGTCTGCCAACTGCCTCCACGGCATCGGCGGAAGGGAGTCGGACGCGAACTGCCTTCGGCATTGCTGCGCTGAGGAGGGGGGAAGGAATAGGGAGAGCCGCTGCTGCGATGTCCAGATGCTATAACATGTAAGCTGAATGCATTATTAGTCATTGATAAATTATTGTTGCTAATACAGTGCCTGCGACTTGCTCATCATTGCCTGTGTGTCCACGAGAGTCACTCGGTCGTCACGTGTGACTGAAGATGAAGACTCAGCGAGACTTGATTCCACGAGAAAAGATTAGTTGAAACGAAAGACTCACTCCAATTCACATCAATTTCGACTATCACAACAACACTGTATTCAATCTTGCCCTAGACCATTGCGGCGGCCACCGCCGACCCTCATAACCTTCTCTACAATGTTCCAGCTAACTCCCCCACCCCATACTTGGTTTCACTGGAATCGGACAGGAAGGTGGTCACAACGGACACACAAAAAAAATTCAACAATCTTACGGGACAGCCTCAAACAATAACCCCTTGCTTAGGGTACAGACTATTTTCAGACTGGTACTCGAGATGTCTGGAGACGGTCATCACAACCAAAAGTATGTCTGGAACGAGTAGAACCACAACTACCGAACACGCCAACAGCAATTACCATAGCATCATGGCTACGAGAAGAACACTATCCACCATGGCAATCCAACGACAGACTGACTCCCCGAGCGAAGCAGATAGTTACGAACGCGCCACAGCCTGTCTTTCCGATTGGATTGAAGATTGTCTCCTCTTTCCAACCGCCAAGGCTGCCCTTCAAACTCATTCATTTCACCAACAGTTCTCACAACGACCGCCAGTTCCAGATCTTCCGTCAAGCGCGTTGAGGAGGCGCAATGTCTTCTCCCACGATGGCAGTGCGAATAATGGTACCGATGCAGCTACAAATTCGCTTGTGAATTCTCTTTGGAAATCACTCATGTTTCATGAACAACATCAAAATCAAGACCGTCCGTCTCAGTCACAGCTGTCGCCGTGTTGCTTAGGCGCAGTGCTGTACGAGGAATCAACAAACGCTGGGGTTAGGGGTATTGCCCCTCTTCCTTTATTTAGTGCGAGGCCATCTGCGACACAGCAGGCTGCGCTGGCTAGAGCTAGAGACCATCATCAGCAGATTGCAGCCCCCACAGTAGTAAGATCTGCTGCCGACGCTCCCTCTCTTAAGTCTACAAAAGGGAGCCGCGATGTCCCCTGCTCCTCTATCCGCTGCAGTAGTAGTAGTAGTAGCAGCAGCAGCAGCAGCAGCAGCAGTGCGGGTGAAAGGCGCCGAAGCGCTGAAGATA
>JALLBJ010000858.1:0-10958 GCA_036940105.1 Skeletonema potamos | reverse complement strand
CTCTCTCTCTCTCTCTCTCTCTCTCTCTCTCTCTCTCTCTCACACACACACACACACACACTAGAGAGAACCTGATTTGGTAGAAGTGGCTATTTCTTACGATGTGTATGTGTGTCCCAGTATTGTCGGATGACTATAAAAACATTAACTTACAGTAATTGTATGGATATAAAGTTTGTTGGAAGTAGAACTTGAGAACGTTACGTAGCACCTTCTATTTTTTTCTCTCTCCCAAATGAGGCGATGAGGATCATAATATGAAGGCCTGCCATTTCATATTTTTACTTGTCGATTGACTCAGCTTAGTTCTAAATTATTGACAGTATTTAAATAAATAATCCAATTCGTCTTGACAACACCTAAGCCCAAATAGTCACACTACAAATTTCACAAATCACACCATTCTCTCTCCCTCCCCGACGTCCCCGAAACACACACATCCTAACAAACTAATACTTCTTCACCACCACCACCCTAACTCCTTTCCCCCCCCCTCCCGAACCAAGAGTAACTTTTTCTGCCTTCGTATACCAACTCCACATAAGAATTAGGAACCAAAAACCACTGATGTGTTGCCTCTCTTTACTTCGTTTCTTCTTTATCTTCTTCTTCTACACATCCATTTTCCCACCCACATCCACATACTCACCACCATTATCTTCTCCCAATTCTGTTCCACTAGGATTTATATCTCGATTGTCTTTTAAATCACGCTAACGATGTATTCTCCATAAAAAAGATGAAGAAACCCGAGAAGACCCCGTGACAACTCTACTGGCATTACAGTCAAGGTCAAGGAGAACACCAATCAATCTCCTATTAAAGGTAGGACCCCATCTGCAGCATCCGGTGGCTCCATCGAAAGCTTCGAAACAGCAGTCCCTGACATCGTTACCAGTGCCGTATCTAAAAACAATGGCCTCATGGGAGCTTTCATCAAGCCTCTCATTGATGCCTGGCTAAGGCATGGCCGTACTAGTGACTTATCTAAGTGGTACATTGATGGTATTATGCCACGTCGACGTCGTGATGATGAGTCGAAAGAGCCGACGAAATCAATCCCTGGGCTGCCCTATCAATGGGATTCTATTGTCACCCTTAGAGGAAGTCCCGAAGAACCACCCACTGAGATTGGCCAAAAACTGGCTGCACTTTCCCTTCATTTTCCACTCCTGAGTTCGAGTCCAGAAGCTTCCAATTCAAGGGTGACACTTCCAAGACCTCTCCATTGAGCCTTAACAGTTACTTGATCGACAAGGATTGTATCATGTACCTGAAAAAGTTTTCCTTCGGTGTTAGTAAGGAAGAGATTTTGCAAGATGACGAAACCTTGGCTGAGTTCTTGGATCGACAAAAGAAGGGAGAAATATTCTCTCTGAAGCTGAAGTGAGTGACGTGAGTGGGAGCGGAAGATGTGGTATGATTGAGCTTGCCATGTATGAAATCTGTGAAATTTCGTGTGGCAGCAGTAAAGTTGAAAGCAGTCTCTTTCGCAACAAATTTCTTCCTGTCACTCGTTGTTAGATTGTGAAGCAAGTAGCTCATCATGGTAGATCAGCTTGAAGGAAAGGGTACGCTGTGCTCTGGAGGAGAGTCGTCCTTCCTTCGTCGGTCCGGTCGAGCTGCTGCGCATAGATACTAAATAATAGTATGGTAATCAAGAAATTTATTCCGTCGGCCGTGTGTGTTGCTGGGAACTGGTGCTGCCTCCTCGATGACCCTGAGATGAAAATTGCCAGGCGTTCCACCACCAATTGAAAAGTAAATTCACGAGAGCAGGAGACCGTAGAGTACTAATTTATTGCCTAAATTATTGAGGTGACGTGACTGCTGTTGACTACGCTACAAATAGGCAAAAAGTAGTGGTACACTTGTTTTATGGTTTTGAACGTGCTACGACGCTAAAAATTGAGACGTCTGAAAAATTGCGACAAAATTTTTGCAATATTATCAGTCGTCAGACACACTTCATGATGATGAGTCCGAAGACAATGCCCACATAACACCATTAAACCGCAGTACGCTAGTAGGTGCGAGTGGGGAGTGGGAGTGTAGTGGCGGGGAATGAGGTGTGGGGTTAAGTTGGGGTTATTTGAGATGTGACATACCATGGGGGAGTTGGGTGCCGGTAGCGGGCGTATGTAAAAAGCTGCACGCTTGCAAGAATGTTGGACCCCGTGCGTACTTTTCTGCAATCTTTTCTTGCTCAGACATTGTTTGTCCACTTGATAAGATGATGTATGCGTTACAACCCTCTACTTAACAAATGTGCAATACAAAACTAATGTAAGTAGGACATTATCAACATGGGCATCACATTGACACCACAATCACTACTACCATTTGAATCATCAACATAGTCGGCCCTCATCTACAGCTTTGATCCGAATCCGAATAAGAACACAAGCACAAGAACACAATGGCCATATTAAAATTAAGCAGTCGCTCAACCAAGAGCGCTGGTAATGTTGACAAGCCAAACATCTACGATGCCGCTGATAAACAAGCTGTCCAGGAGGTTGAACAACAAAAGGAAGAGTTGAGAGACGAACATAATGCTGATGTGGCGAAAGATTCTGGACGAGAGGACAAAACTGAATGTTATGCATTGAATTTTCTGGGTGATCTATTGAATTGGAATTGTGGGAGCGTATATGAGTTTGCTGCAAACAATCAAAACGAAGTGAAGTCTAAAGTCAACGTCAAGATTAAGGGTGTGCACAAAGAAAAGGAGACGGATGAAGCTAAAGTGGAGAATGGCGGGGGAGAAGCGGCGGCGGGTTTACTTCAGTCTCCGACCCAAGATGCTTCCAAGAAGAAAGCCAAGAAGACAGCAGAGGATGATGAAGCCAAGAAGGCAGCAAAGGAGGAAGCCAAGAAGGCAGCGGAAGCTCGTAAGCAAGAGCAGATTGCGGCTGCAGAAGCCGAGAAGGCGGCGAAGGTTGAAGCCAAGAAGGCAGCAAAGGAGGAAGCCCAAAAGGCGGCGGAAGCTCGTAAGCAAGAGCAGATTGCGGCTGCAGAAGCCAAAAAGGCGGCGAAAGTTGAATCCAAGAAGGCAGCAAAGAAGGAAGCCCAAAAGGCGGCGGAAGGTCGTAAGTTAGATCTGATTGTGGTTTCGGAAGCCAAGAAGGGGGCAAAGGTTGAAGCAATGAGGACATCAAAGGAGGAAGCCCAAAAGGCGGCGGAAGGTCGTAAGTTAGATCAGGTTGTGGCTGCGGAATCCAAGAAGGCAGCAAAGGAGGTTTCCAAAAAGGCGGGCCGTAAGCAAGAGCAAATGGAAGCCATGAAGGCAACTAACGCTAAAGCAAGAACAAGGAAGTGACTGGCTAAAAAGAAACTATTGGCATGCTACTAAAGCAACTTGAAGCTGATCAACAACATTTGACTGAGGTTGAAATGTCACGAGCCAAGGTTGAAGAACACACATTGACTATCAAGGATAAGATTAAGTCTGCAGCTACCAGTGCAGAGTTAGAAGGAATTCTTCCTTATCGGATGAGGATCAGGTGGGGACGGTAACGTAACCGTTCAGTATTGATGAGGAGGATGACAAAAAATCATCTCGACGATGGGGCCTGATAGGTGTGGTTTCAATCAAAGGCTCTACGTATTATTTTTGACGATGATCTTGTTACTTGTTGTTTTAGTTTTAGGAGACATCCATATATATCGATAATGATGATTGGGTATGTGTGTAGTTGTGTAAAGTTGGATAAGATATATTCACGGACATGATATATTTGTTATTCAAGCTCTTTTGCGTATTTATGGTTCTCTTCTAGTATTACATGGGTGGCAAATCATACACAAAAGATCTGGACGCCTTTCTAGCTGCGCCATACTCATCTAACGATGATTGGGTATGTGTGTAGTTATGTAAAGTAGCTGCATCTCACCCAACGCTATGGTTCGCCTACGCATGTTTGATCCTCAATTTTATTTTGTCTCTCTAAACACATGCTAGGGAGGACGGGGAGAGGATATGGACTTCTACGACGAAGCGGGGCAAGCCTTCAGCGGATGGTTGTGGCCTCCGTGGTTCTTCCTTCGATGAAGAATACCATAAGCTACATAACTGTCTTCGAAGGAAGCAACGTTGAAGGAGAGAATGATGATAAGGAAAAAGATGCTTTCAAGATAAGACTTTTCTGGCTTGATACTACTTTTCGATGGGGGGTAATCATTCTAGATCAATCTCAATTAGTATGAAGATTTATTACTTGTATTGTTCTCACAACTTCAACTACACAATAAATGCTCCTCCTTCTTCAACTCCTCACTCCTCATAACCACGCTTCCGCTGCTTAGCTAACTCTAGACAGACTAACGTGGCAACGAATCCAGCTTGCACCAATCAATCAAGACAATATAATAGAGTTATCAAGAATACTTCTAGGCTCATCCTCCTTCAAGATAATCAGGTCGTTACTACTTCTGCTGCAGACGAAGAAAACGAGGAGTATGAACGGGACGCACTCCGCTCAGGAAGCGGAAGCAACAATTGGGCATAAATCAACAACACAACACGGCAGATACGATATACTCCTGATCACGTGGGCGCTTGTAATTGCTACAATTGTTATAGCATTCCTGTTTGTGTCTCGTCATTTTGAGTTGACAGAAGATCTGGGAGACGAAAACAAGAAAGCATGAAGGAAGGAACGCAATAATAGTGAATAGATACATAACCCATCACGCCGGAACATTCATCTGCAGCCAAATGGCACTGCTTGGACCAACTCCAAAGTTTGCATGTATGAGGAAAGGCGATGTCGAGGACAACTCGAAATGGCCATCTGAGGCGTAGTCATTTAATTATCTTCTAACACAATTTAACGTCTTAATCGATGTCCCTCTTACTCATTAGGACTGTGCACATGGAGCCAATAGATTGATCGAGCAGATTTACCTCCATTTTGGATCAGTCCTGTCTAGTATCGAATAGGAGGCCACACCATAAAGCATGCTTCATTGCGACATCATCATGGGAATGATATATTGTATAAATATGTGTTGAGACGAGATTTAAAAGAGACATTGAGCTTTTCATGAGTGAAGTTAGAAGCAAATCATTTACCACCATAATATTAGCATGCAGATTACTCTCCAGCTACAAACTGAAAACTCTCTGGCAGATGCAATCCCTGTTGAAAGAAACTCACTACAAGTAGTGCACATCATCATTTTATTGCTGATTAGTTTATAATAATAACGCAATATCATAAAGTGTCTCTTCCTTCAAGATTACCACTGTGCTAATCTCCCCGCGGCCCATCGCTATCGGCGGTAAGTATGTGTATGATGTTTGCTACCATCTCGTTCTGCACCTCCCTCGCTATTTCTTCACAGCCGCATACATCCATTCTTGTCACTCAACACGACCTCGTCCTGCTTGTATGTATATGATATATTATTATGATAATGCTGTCTGTTGACAGTTCAGGCATCTTTGGAATCGGCGGCACTGCCGTCCTAAACTGATGATGGCAGAGGCCTACAGCATGTCCTCTTATCATAGAGCGTGTCTGAGTAGTCGGCAGCGGTAATAAACAAATCGGGCAGGCATTCGGCAAGGTAGGTGACTGCATAATATCATCTACTACTTCTTTCTGGCCTGCCTGAATACCAAAATCTCAAATGTTTCAGCCACCTGTTCCTTTTTGCACATTGCTTCATGTTTGTGACTCCGATGTTACCGCTGAACTGTACCGCTGCAATATCGAACGAGATTGCCCTCTATGTTGATTTCATGTATTCTGTTTCGTCACAAAAATAATAAGTATTATCGACCCAGGCCGCCAGGCATATTAATATAATACTACATATGCAGATAGACGACAAAAAACAGATGTTAGAGCAATGACATCATTATTCAAAAGATGATGTGTCGTAGGTCGGAGCGAGGCTTCTTCCCACGTCGGGTGGAGCAACGGCTCTTTTTTTTGAATTTTACAGGGCTTTAGGGCTTACCCCCCATATAGAAAAGGGTTGGAAAATGTCTTTTGGGTCATTATTGGGTAGTTAGATCCCTTTAGTGTCACAAACAAGCATCGTAATATCCACAACTTATTACTGGGGGAGGGAAATGGGAAAGCCCCCTTGAAAAGCCCCCGTTTTGATGAGAAAATGCCAATCAAGTTGACGCCCAAGCCAACTCACCTCCAACTCGCTCACGCACATTTTGAGAAAAACAAACAAACGGCGGTTCTTCTGCATACAATACTTTAAACAATTCAATGGCACCGATGCAGTAGTAGTTCACAGTCACTTCTTTACTACCACCTCATTATTCTTGTTCACTTTGTCTCCTCCTTTGTGTCCCGAGAGGCGAGAGTGGACCCAAGATCAGCCAAAGACGATTTTTAAATTTCAAATTCTGCTCCAAACAAATCGACCTCCTTTCCCCCCAACGAACGAGGAGAGCAAGAAAGATACAAGAATTCCAATCAAAGGATCTATACAAAAAAGACAAACAACCATGGTCGCTCTAAAAGCATCAACGATGCTCCTTCTCTGTACCAACATCGCTACAGCATCAGCTGCTGCCACCTCCAATAACATGATCTCTCATTCCACCGCGAGGAGAGGTGGTGGCGGTGGCCTTTTCAACAACAATTACTCTTCTGGTCTCAATGTTGTCAAGTCCTCTCCTTCTCGAATCGCCGATGATGAACTTGACGAAGAATATGTAACAAATTTCTATCGTCAAAAGAGAGAGAAGAAACGAGAAGAGTTGGCTACTACTGCTGCCGCCGCTAATAGGCATGGCAATAAGTTCGGTGGTAGGCAGACAGATCATTCGTTGGATCATTATTTCGATCATGATACAATCGTTATGCAGGATGATGATAACGATAGTGACAACAGCGGTAATAATAATAAGAAGAGGGCCTTCTTTCGCCGCAATAGCATCGGTGGTGGCAGAGGCAGCACCTACGAATCATCACCCCCAACTGAGAAGAAGCAACATCAACATCATGCTCGTGTCGCCTCTTCAGTACGAGGTGGGTCTCTAACAACGCAGCAGGTGCGTAACAAACACAGTAACGACATTGGCAGCAATAAAACTCAGCTGCAAAATCACTTGAGGAGGAAGAAGCAGCAACAGCAAAGTTCCTCCTCTCGTTATCCTTCAGCGATGTTTGTTCCATACCGCAGTCGCAGTCATTCTCTTCAACAACAGTATCAACGCCATGATGACGACAAGACTCGTGAAGAGTCGTCGTCTCGTAATACTTCCGTTGAACTAGAAGAAGAAGAAGAGTATGAAGATGAAGACTACTACAGTAATAATGAACATCGCGATGACGACGGTGCTGCTCACACAACAACACCTCATCAAGCAGGTCTACTCCGTGTTCCATGCAGCCTTCGACTCAACTCTGACGATGAACGCTCTTCTTCGTCTTCGTCTCTCATCTCAAAAGCAACCACCACCACCACCACCAGCGGCACACCCATTGCCGCCTACGTCGACACTGGAGCACAAGTTACTGTAATATCCGCTGCCGCGGCACGTAAAGTTGGTATCTTACATTTGATGGATCGACGATATGCTGGACGTGCAACGGGTGTGGGACATTGTCGTATTTTGGGACGTATCCCTGCTGGATGCGTCCATTTTATGTTGGGTCGTTCAAAGCGTGATGATGATGATTGTGAAGAAGAGGAGTATTATAATGACAGTGATGATGATGATGAGGGATCAATGATTCAAATGAATGGGCCGGCACTAACCGTACTCGAAGGGACTGTAACACAAGGAGTGGATATGTTGTTGGGATTAGATGTTTTACAAGATTGGGAGGCGACGATACAAATTGGAGGCCGAGCCAAAAAAAGTAGTATTGCAGTAAAGAAGCGTGGTATGTCCAAGCCTGTGGTATTGCCGTTCCTGGTTGGTAATTTGAGTACGTATACCCAACAGGGTACCAGTAGGAGGCAACAATTTCAACAACAACATTCTACCGCTGCCAAAACTCATCATCATGGCAATCGTCAACAACGCAACATCCAACATGACATTGCAGAAGATGTTGATGATGATGACTTCTCACCCATTTCATCCGACATTGAGTCAGATCTAGACATACTAGATCAATCTGAATTCACTCATGAATTCCCTGATGAAGGGAGAAGACGGGTCAAGCAATGCGATGAGAAGATTGTACATGATATTGAAAGGGAGGATGAACTACTTGGAATACGTCATCATACACACCACTCTCATGAGGAACGAAGGAGCAAGGACGAATCTATTGACGATGATGATGAGTTCTTACGAGATTCTTCGGATGAGGATGAAGAAGTAGTAGAAGAAGAGAATTTTGACATGTCTGGATTGTAATAAGACACGAGCAGAGTTGGTTTGAAACGCATGATCTATGAGTCCTCAGTAGTAGCATATGTGTGCTTGAGAAAATTCACGTTCCCTTGCACAATATTCGATGTTGAAACTAAAACACAAATTTAATCAAATTAGATATTGCCTACTTCTAGTATCACTACTATCTCCTATCGAAATCATTCTTGCTTATCTTTTTCCATATCATTCTCACATACGGAATCGGACTTGACTGCTACTGGCTCTTGTATGTTCTGCTCTCCGTCACAGAGCGTTATAAAAACTCATCGGACTGAGACGACGCTTGTGACTTCTCAACTACCTCACGATCCTCATGCTGAGACGCGACCTGTCCCTTATGACTTGGTAATTTTCTTGCTCATTCCCTCCATTACTTCATGTATTTTTCTCTCCATCTCCTTCTTCTGAGACTCAATCTGACGTGTCATTTCCTCCTTCGTTTCGGCTGTTCTGCTTTCATTTCCTACTTCTGAATCTGGACTACTTAGCATCTTTACCTTCCTTCTGAAGCGTAGTTTCCTCCTTCAATTCTTTCTTCAGTTTGTCCATTTTTCTTTCCATCTTATGTTCCGCATTCTCAGTCCATGCTGAATTGATCGCTTTCAAAACAGCAAAAATCCATCCGTCTAACTGCGTAGCAAGTAGAGCGATGACTGAATTCAGAATAATTTCGGTATCGCTCGTAGCGATTGCCTTGTTGTATGGTAGATAGTAAGTAACCTGAGGGTGAGAGGCAAGGACATACATGTGGTATTCATTTGTTACATTAAATATACTTCTGTCTTCTGCTTTCAGTTTTAACTACCTTCTGAGTGGACATAATCATGCATAGCTCTAGATACTGACTGCCGAGGAGGTTCCTTACTCATCGCGGTTGTATCTGAATGGTACTATCACATGTCCTTGCCTAAACCCTACTTTGTCTAATTCTAAATGCATCACACCTCAAAGTTGGAAGTAATCGACAATAGAGGCCACGCCTGCAAAGGCCCCAAAACCTAAGCAAACCACAATTCCCAGGAAAGTCTGTACATTCGTAGAGAAGCATTTCAGTCCATCTTCTCTGTATAACACGGGATCAATAGGATAGTCTGGAAAGTTTGGCACCTTAAATCCCACGGGAGATGTCTGATCTTCATCCAGAATCATATCAATCTCACCCTCCACATTTTCGACCGCCTCGGGCTTCGCAATCTTTTTTGCCGCAAAGATGCTTGTAACTGATGCCATTGCCAGCCAACTTCCTAGCGCAATGTTGATGATGGACTGATCGCATACATCACCCATGAAGAGGAAACCTTGCACGACATTCAAATCGGAAAGGACAAACAATATGGCCACAATGGCACAGTTGATCATGATTGTTTGAATGGCTGGTGCACCACCCGTTTGTATCTGGCGGTATCCCAGAAAAGGGAATATAATACCGGTCAGGATTGCGGCCAAATACGCATAAATTGGAGTGAACGGACCAAACATGTTTCCAATAGGCTGCCATTTCATGTGCATCCACGCCCTGGATCCCAAATTGGCAGCTAGCAATGCCATGGACATTGCAATACCCAACAGGGTACAAATCGTTTGTGTGGGGCTCCCGGCATCTTGAGCAGCAGCCAAGGCCAATGTAAACACGGCGAGCTTCCGAGGCCAATCTGATTCCCCGCCCGACATCAGTGAGAAAGCTGCGACTGATGGAGTACCCACTACCATCATGGCCACATTGAGGACAGACTGGCTCATTTCTTCATGGAGCACCAAACCGATCAGCAATCCCAAAAAGTAGCCAGGCTTTACATTCGACTCTGAATTCATACACGCAAATGCTCTTGTGAGGACACTCAACGCCACCATGGCCTGTAATCCCGAAAAACTCAAGAGCAAATTCTTCCAAGTAGACGCCAACCCGCTCGATCCATCGTCAATTGTCAAGTTAAACAATTGACCATTCTTATTACGGTACAAGATGCACCGCTGATTTTCATGAGGCTCCTTGGACCGATCATTCCTATTTAGCGTCACATGAGTAATGACCTGTTTCAATAACTCAATGTTCACAGTATCATGCTCTGCCATATACACCGTAATGCCAAACTCCTTCAGCTGATCAATCGTCTGCCGTCCGTCCCGATTATCATGCTGTTCAATAATCGCCTGAAGAATTTGAGTTTTGTAGAACTGCCGACACTCCCATTTTTTGGAGGTGTTGTTGAATTCGCAAACGTAGGATCCTTCGAAGGAAGAGTCGGAGGACATTTGGTTGAGGTTGGCGTCAGCCTGGTTGGCTGCTGAGTTGAACATCTTTGATGCTAGTGAAATAAGTAGTAGCAGCGGATATAAGAAGATGGCGCTCTTTCAGGCAGCCGTGCCGATATGAGTATATAATATTATAGGAGGGACAAGGTGGAGATAAATGGCGAACTTCCGATGCATGTGGATGTGTAGTGTGGAGTGTGGTGTTGGCGAGCGAAAAACCTGATGCGAAAGAGGAGAAAGCGAAGACAAACAAAACTTCCCTCCGACCTCCGGTGTCGGTCGCTCGGATAGCTTTATACCGGGACCTTTTTTGTAAATGGGAATGCCAGCCAAATGGATC
>JALLBJ010000857.1:0-10901 GCA_036940105.1 Skeletonema potamos | reverse complement strand
TGAAATGAATCAAGAAATCAATCGCATCAATCAGGTGCTTCCAAATACTCCTGCCGATGAAAAGTCTGACGCAATACAGGGGTGGATCATATCAGTCATAGATAGAATGGAGAACTACAAAGCCGAGCATAGCATATTATTGAAGGAGAACATGACACAACTCGAACTCGCTTTGTGGAAGGTCAAACTTGATGAGAATGATGATGATTCAAATATCCAAGGAAGAGCCATTGATGCTATAGATGCAAGGAAGGAGAAACGCATCATGTCTGGTGCGAGCATTATCATCGGGAACGTCCTGCCTTTTCTCATGTTGGGATGATACGTAGATCGTGTGATCCAATATTTCTAACAGATGGCATTTCAATCTTTTGTAGATATTCACAACAGCCGAATGCACCGTCTCCAATTGTCTCCAATTTGTCACCAAATTCGACGTCCGACAGGGCATTCTTTGATTATCAAAGAATGCCTCTTGTTCAACGATCCTGACGCCTTGCAATTTTATTCCTCTCAGAGAGGTGCAGTGATTGAATGCATCGCGTTCAATTTTCTCCAAGTCATCATGAGTCTCCACAGAAAGCAACTCTGTACGTCTAAAGAATGCCCGCTCGGGAATGATTTTGACGGATCGATCGATGCGAACATGAGTGACATTACGAGGCACTTCTTGCTCTCCGCCCAAATAGACAAAAATATCGCCTCCGTCTACTGCTTCCTCCGCCATCATCATATTATCTCAATAATTCTTACTCAAAGGAAATAAAAAATCTCCGTCGGCGTGCCAATATAACTTAGAGAACCACCGCCGGCGTGTCAAATGAAACTCAAAAAGCAGAGTATTAAGCCCTACATTTTGGCCTCGAAATTGCAAATTGTGGTCCTTATTTTGGGGAGACTACGCACAGATAAATAGATATCTAATCAGCCTCTTTCATTCACGATGCCATTGGAAAAATAGGCCCAATAGAATATCCCATAAAGATTTAATAAAATGAGAATCGAATGCCTTTATTTCAATTATCTAGCATAGGGGAGTAGATAGAGTTTCCTTGTCCAACTTGACTGTCCAAAAAACCACGACTATGTATGCACCGTTTGCTTCTTGTGAGCTTCTTTCGGGGGTGGATGAGGATGATGAGAGTGCCTCGCCACTCGCCAACCCAGCTCGTTTCAATTCTACATATCAATATTTGAATAAAGAAGTGTACTAATAATTAATAATAAATGGTGCCACCATGAATACCAACAGTAACAACAAGTCATCATCATCTGCCAACAATCCAAATATCAAAAAGTCATCATCGTCGTCAAATAATAATAACAATGTCGACGACAGAGGTGGTGATGAAGAAAGCATGAAGAAACGAAAAATAAAGAAGAAAAAATCATCCACCACCTCGTCGTCGTCGTCCTCTTCCAGTGGCTCCAAACGAAGTGGTGGATTATCCAAGAAGGAACGGATAAGAGCAAGTCTTCTTGCTGCTGCCAATGAAAATGTTGGTAATACTAACACTGCAATATCATCGACATCAACATTATCAGCTAATGGTGCCTCACAACAACAACAACAGCAACAACGACTGTCCAAAAAGAAATCATCCTCCACTAGTCATTACAATAATAATGTCAACAATGGATTGTTATTTACTATCGATGAAGATTATTCTTCCTGTGCAGAAGACTATGATGATGGGACTACCACCAAAAAGAAGAAGAAGGTGGTAACGAATGAGAAAGATGTTGCAAAATCAATATTTGGGGGTAATGCTGTCAACGAGGTATCATCATTATCGTCATCATCAACATTATTAAAACAACCAACTACTTTATCACCAACGAAAACTACGTCGTTATTTCCCAATGTTGTTTCATCGAGTAATGAGGATGATGATGATGACAATAACAACACACCATCCACCACAGCTACAGCTACAACAACAACAACTGCTCTACACATTTCTATTCCACGACGCTACTCCTCATCTTCTTCCGATGATAATAATGAAGGTGATGATGATAATGACGACAACCCTGAAGAAATGTCTGCAGCACAAATATTATTATTACAACGTTGGAATAAGGCACGACAACAAAAGTCATCCCCCTCCAACTTCTCCACTGGTAATAATAATGATAATAATAATAGTAGTAGTAGTAGTGGAGGACAACAACAAAAACAACTACTACTACCCAACAAGGCATTGAATATTGAAGGGGCATGTACCAATGAAATGCGAAAATCAATTACTACAGTTAATGTGGGGGAGGTGTTGGAGTCTTTAAACAAGAAGACGAATAATACATCGTTGATGGAGGATGGTACTATGAAGAAGAAGACGACGACGAGGATGGAGGGAGAGTCATCATCATCATCATTGTCGTCGTCGTCGACCATAATTTCATCACCATCATTATCAACTACTTCTACATTAATCAAACAGCAGCAATCTAAATCATCATCACCGCCAACAACAACAACGACGACAACAACGACAAGCAAACAATCCAAATCACCACTACCGCCACCACCACCAACAACAACAGGAGCTACTACTATATCAACCAAACAATCCAAATCAGTCTCCTTTGCTACACAAATCCGCACCTCCTTCAAAACACCCGCGGATCAAATTTACAATACTAACGACGATGTACGTTGTGAAACGGATGATGATATTATTCATCGAATGTTGGGGAGACAACATGCCGAGTTGTTGAAAGATGATGATGATAATGAGGGGGGGGAGGAGGAGAAGAAGAAGAAGAAGAAACAACCACAATGTAGTATCAAGGGAAAAGTTGTTGTTCATAATAATAATGATGATGATCGAGGAAGTAGTAGTAGTAGTAAAGATGATAAAGAAGTAGTAGTGGAAAAGAAGAAGGTGGAGCAACAACAACAACAACAACAACAACAACAACAGTCAAAGCCGGTAAGAGTTAATGCTGCCATCATTAACAGCAACAGCAACAACAATGCTAATAATGGGGGAAAGAGGAAACCTCCTACAACTACTTCTAGTGGTGGTGGTAGTAGTGGTACCAAAGATTCTTCGTTTGACGATAGATCCAGACGGAGAAGTAATGATAGCACTGCTACCAGCAGTAGTAGTACTAGTGAACAACAACAACATGATGAGGGTAGTAGTAATAAAAAATCATCTACTACTACTACTACCACTACATCGAAGCGACGGAGCCTCGATAATAGTGTTGGGAGTGGTAGTAGCAGTAATAAATCAACTTTGGCGGAGGGGGAGGAGGGAGCGCACAATAGAATAGGTAAAAGTGTTGCTGCTGCTGCTGTTACTACTCGTGAGAAGAAAAATGTTGGCAATAACGTTGTGAAGAAGAAAGATATGCAAAAGACGAAGAAGAAGGAACTTGACGACGAAAAAGATGTACATGATGACGATAACAGCGTTGAATCTGATATCATGTCGGAGGGGAGTAGTAGTGTCCACTCAATGCCCCCCTCCACGGACGACGAGGATGAAGAGAATGATAGTGTTGAATCCGGTAAGGCATCTGATGTGAGTAGTAGTGTTCACACAATGCCATCCTCCACCGATGATGATGATGATGATGACAGCATTGAATCGGGTAAGGCATCTGACGTGAGTAGTGTTCACACAATGCCATCCTCCACCGATGATGAGGATGATTCGAGATCAACGTCAAGCGACAGTTCCTTTAGTAGCTTTGATGGCAGTATGCCATCCACCGCAACTCGCGAAGACGTACTAAGTGACACGGAAGAGTTTGAAACTACATCGCATTCTGGAAGGTCGAGCAGCATCGTTGATGTTAAGAGTGAAACATCATCGAGTGTTGTTAGCAGCAGTCACACTCATAACAAGCTGAAGAAATCCTTGGATGATATAATTAACAACAGTAGAGGAGGAGGACTTCGCAGGAGACCACATTCTGTTCATTCTGCCTCAGTGCTTTCAAAAGTTTCCACCGACAGTTCCATCTCGAAGATGTTGCCCCCACAGGTGATTCGGATCGAGGACGAATCCAACTCATCGTCAACAGCGGAACCAAAATCTGAGTCGGATTCCGATTCGAGCTCAGATGACGATTCAAGCAAAAGCCGAAGCAGCAAGAATAGTGGTGGAATCGGAAGTGTTAGTGACAGCGATAGCGTCGCCAGTGTTAGTGACCACAGCAGCAGTAGCTCTGGAAGTTCCGTCCCGATGAGTAAGGCCGGTAGCAAACGCTCACTACGGGTCAAATCTGAGAATCCCTCGGAAGAGATGAGATCATCATCGGCATCTTCTACTGCACAATCTACTCTCTCCGTTACGGCTGAAAAGTCTTCCAGCTCGACAAACACACCTGACAACGCACCTTCGTCCACCAACGCATTTAAAGACTTGATGGGCAGTGTACAACAATCGAATCATGATGCATCTGATGCAAGTATTACTATATCTGAGCTTGACAAAAACTCAAGTGAACACCGACAAGGTAGCAGCACCGATGTCAAAGGGGATTCATTGACTGACAAAAAGAAGAAGCTTTCGTCTAATTCTCCGCTTTCTTCCATCTTCGGAAAAGGTGACGAGCCTCTTGTCGGCAACGCCTCGACTGGAAAGCTAGGAAAGCGTCGTTTCTTTTCAAGAAAGACGACGAAGCAAACGGATGAAAGCCAAGAGGACGATTTTGAGACATCATCATCATCACGATCATTTTCATCGCTAATGCGAATAGGTCGAATAAGGCGAAAGATCAAGTATAGCTCTGAGAATGCACGTCGGAAAGTTGAGGGGAAGAAGGCAGCAAGTAGTGCGTCACTGCAGAGTGCAGATAATAGTGATACGATCCCCTCGCGACCAAAGAATAAAGATTTTGAACGCTGGTATGAGGAACAACAAACAAGCACAACACAAGGTCTTCCAGCTGCTACTGCTGTTGATACACCTGCCGATTTCCATCGCTCAATGTCTAGCATCGAAACGGGAAATCATCATGTGCCAGATCAACATCATTATCGGTCATCTTCCTTGCAAAATGCCCCACCATGGTTTGCTCAGGGACATCAACCATCAATGCCTCTCATTCAAGAAGACCACTCGTTTCGATTACCGAATCCATATGCATCTATGCCATTTCAACGACCCTTTCAGCAGCCTCTCGCCTTTCAACCCTACCCGACTGCGCCGCTTTATCCTTATATGAATTACCACAACAACCCTTACGGGGGAGACCAAGTCTCTTGGGAAGATTTGGACGACGCCATCAACTTGGGACTCCAATATTCCATCAACGACTTGAACCAATTCGTGTCCGGAAAGCAATACAGATTAGAAAATGATATCATCGAGAATAACACCCTAGGGTCGAGACGAAGTAAGATATCAACAAGTTCTCGAAGCGAGGGAGGGACCAAAATCTTTGCCAAGACACTGACTGGGAAAGTTATCACACTGTACGTTGATCTTACTGAATCTGTGGATGATATCAAGTCTCGAATTCATGATTCCGAAGGCGTTCCCCCGAATCGACAACGTCTTGTGTTTGATGGTTCTTTATTACAGGATGGACACTTTCTTTCTGATTACTCTGTCGAGGAAAAGTCAACTATTCATTTAGTGTACACCGGTTGAAGCTTTGTAATGATATGTAAACTGTTATTATTACTCATGCTGTTTCACTTCTTCAGTCTTGTGTCTTTGTTCCAATTTCTTCGTCTACTGGAACATCATCGCCTACCTTTTTCTCTATATCAGACTGATCAACACAACATTCTGCTACTTCCGCCTGTTGAGCCTTTTCTTCTTCTACCCTCCTCTTCTCCAGCTTCTTATCCCAAACTTTCTTCTTGAATCCTACCCCGGACGCAATGATCAAAATGATGGCTGTCGCGATGGCAAGAGGTACGATCAAGATTGTAAGAATAACACTCGTTACTGTCCATGCATATTCAACAGATGTTATGCAACATGTACAACAGCCTGCACCAATAACTCTTATGAATAGTTTGAAGAGATGGACCAAAATTGCTATAATGACTCCAACAGAGCATAGCATGACCTGTAAAAAGACAAGCCAGCCACTCTTTTCTGCGAGGTTTCGATGATGATTGTACTGTCCCATGTCTTCATCATAAAGTGAACATCCGTCATGTTGTGACTGTATTCAATATACAGTGTCCGAGATTGCTCCTGTGCCACGACATTGAACAAACCAAATGCGGACACACTCCCAAACACTGATAGGATGGGTGCGACAAATACCATTAAACTCTCATATATATTGTCTACGCATGGCACACATTTGGCGACCAATTCTACAATTGTAAAAGCACCCAATACAGCAATGGATGGCCAACTAGCTAGTGCCTTTGATACCCAGTCCTCCATGTTGAGTAGATTTGGATTGACTCTTCCGATGATGCCAACAATGAGTAGGGTGAGGAAGGGGGCAACGCCCGAATTCCCGCCGAGTGTTACTGAGAGGGCCGATGCGCCGATGTATTGGAGGGCTCCGCCCATGTTGCTGCAAACGATGTATTGCTGATAGCTTGAGAGAGGCAGTGCGGTGCCATGAATGATACTATGGCACGCATTGCTCGAAAGGTATGAGCGTTGATGCGCACCAAATTTGGCGACAAAGTGCTTCCAACGCATCACTTAAGAATGCTATTACCCACACACACCTCATGAAGAAGCCACTCTCTTCTTTCTTTAGCTCTATTCATTCCTTTTCGTTTGACTATCTCGATCAAAGACAGTAAATCGACAAGGCGGCAACGTTCAAATAATCATGTCGAGCAATTTACAATCAGCCGCATTCACTCTGCATTCATCCTTCTCCCCACTTTTACCCCTCTATCATTCGTTCCTCCTCGATCAATTCGGTGTCATACACAACGGCTCCGAAGCATTACACGGTGCAGTCGCCTGTATCGAGTTCATGAACAAGCAGCAAAAGAAGATGGCTATTCTGTCAAATACATCATCACCTTCGCACGTTGCTAAGGAGAGATTGGTCAAGTATGGTCTGCGTGAGGATTTGTTTCTGGGGGGTTTGGTGAGTAGTGGTGAGGAGTGTGCCAAGTATATTAGGCATCATTACTGCAATAGTAACGACATAAGCAGCAGCGACTGCAGCTATAGCGGTGGCAATAATATCAAGCGACAAGCAAAAAAGGCACTGTGGTTCACATGGAAGGAGAGCGAGAAGCAAAATCCCATGCAATTCTTAAGTTATTGTGAAGATTACGATGGTCAAAGAAGTGAAGCAATAATTGATATCGCAACATCGGTCGACGAAGCTGATTTTATACTGCTACATGGATCCGAAGTGTGGAGAAAATGCAGAGAGATTGACTCATTGAGCTCTTCCAACGAGGATGATGATGTGATTGTGGATTTGAAGTTTTTATATGATGAAGACTACAAAGTGGTGGATGAATTGCTGCAAGAGTCAGCGGATAAGGGACTTCCAATGTTTTGCGCCAACCCGGATTCGATTGTCGGCTTACCTAATGGAGTCGTTGGCAACATGCCCGGCAAGATTGCCATCAGATATGAAAACAAGGGAGGCAAAGTTTATCACTTTGGTAAGCCTAATCCACGACACTTTCACTCATGCCTCGAAAATCTTGGAATGGAGTTTGGAGTAAATACCAAAATACATGGCGTAGCACACGTAGGCGATTCGTTACATCATGATGTTGTTGGGGCGAATGCGGCTGGTATCGACTCCATTTTTGTGCTCGGAGGCATACATGCCAAGGAACTAGGCCTCTGTGCGACTGGTAGTGACGAACATTCTGGAATTGTAATTGTTGACAGACGAGATCCAAAAAGAGAAGAGGAAGGAAAGTCATATATGACTAAAGCTGAGCTAACTGCCAAACTGAATGTGATGTTCGAAGAAGCTGGGATTAAGCCGACTCATGTCGTTCCTAGCCTTTCTCTCGGTGCAAACGAGTAGAAAACCTTGATATGTTCCATAAACTATTGCCCTCAAGATCACCATTTGACTTAAACGAATCTATCAAATTACGATCTGTTCCTTGAAACGGGGCCAAGCACAAGTCTCAGCATTCAGAAGAGCGCAAGTGAAAGTAGCTAGAATAGCTGTAGTGCAGAAAGACTCTCATCTCATTTCCCACCTCCTTTTTCCAATCAGTCAGAGATGACGCTGGTGGCTGCTGCTGGTGGTGGTGCCTTTATTTTATTTTGTCTGCCTTTGGTCATCCTACCAGCCGGCCAAGAGGGAGAGGCCCATTATTGGAAAGCTCTTGAGTTGCTATTCTATTATCGTTTCCATAAGGGGGGTCAAGAGGAGCCGCCTCTCATTCCAACCGCCGAATCTCAAACGGAAGATTCAATTAAAATTACAATGAAGTCACTACCACAATTATTGTCACTAGCAGCACAGCTTCTACCACTCCTATCACTCATTTACAGCGTGGCAGTGCATATCTTCCTCTCTAGCTTTAATGAAAGATTGCTGTGGAGGTTTCATCACTGGAATCCAATAATATCACGTGCCCTGCTTTGCTGCACAAGTTACATGATGCCAATAATAATATCTACATCACATGCTGCCGCCATCACGACTCTCATTGCAATGTTGTCCATCAGATTAATTATACAAACACGACAAATAGAAATCAACGGTCCAAAACCACCGGTAGCAGCACAACATCATAACAAAGAAGGATCATCACTACATGACAAAGTAATTTTCATCACGGGTGCCAACTCTGGCATAGGATTAGAAACAGCTAGATTACTCTACCATCAATACAATGCCACTGTCATATTAGCATGTCGATCAAGAGCACGTGCCATCGAGGCAATAAGAAGCATCGACCCAACATGGGTGTATAGTAGTTATAATAGTAGCAGTGGTGCCAGTTTTGGGAACAGGATGCATTTCATTCCGATGGATTTAACGTCCATGCAGTCTATTCGTAATGCGGTAAAGGTGCTGCTGGAGATGAAGATACCGCTTCATGTTTTGATTAATAATGCTGGAGTGATGATGAATGAGAGGATGGAGACGGTGGATGGATTGGAGATGACCATGGCTGCAAATGTGAGTAATATTATTATGAAGGAACTAAAACAACAGCGTTTGAACTTTTGACTGCTTTGCTGTAACTCTTTCATTTTATCTCTTGTGTCATTCGTATTTGAATGTGATGCACTGTACTGACTTTGCCCCTACTCTCTCTTCTATGACTATGATTTACATCAATCGAAATTATAATAAAACGTGTTGTATTATTTGCAGCATCTTGGCCATTTCCTACTCACAAACCTATTGCTACCCAAACTGCGTGAAACTGCAATGAACGATAAACATCCTACCAAGGTGATAACAGTGTCTTCTTCTCTATACACCAACGCTGTTCGTCAAAGAAGAAGAAGCAGCAGCAGCAACAACAACGATGACAAAGATAACAACAATGATGAGTCCACCAAGTTGTGGAATAATACTGAGCCTGGAATAGACTTACTAGATCTCCAATGTCAACACAAACCCTACCGTCTATTCGAACAATATGCACAATCCAAATTAGCCAATATCTTATTTGCACGAGAGTTGGGAAGACGAGAGAAGCAACTACACAACAACAATAATAATGGACTTTTTGTACAAAGCTACGTCTTGCATCCAGGACTAGTTCGGACCAATGTTACTCGAAATATGCCATGGTATTTATACTATCCCAATCTTGTCTTTTCTGTGTTTGTAATGGTATTACAGAAGAGTCCAAAGTGTGGGGCATATACTACGGTGTGTTGTGCTGTGACGACAGAAATGAATAATGACGATGATTCATGTTGTGATTGTTACTATGTGAATAGTAAGAAGCAACCCTTGGATGAATTGGCATTACGAGATGAAGAGGCAAGAAAGTTGTGGAAGTTGAGTTGTCAATTGGTTTCTTTACCTCTTGAGAAGGAAAGTTGAAGGGGTTGGAATTGAAAAGAAGGAAAGAGAGATGGGCCTAATACAACTCTATCTTTTACCACAATCTTGTTGCGAGTATACACATGATCAACAACAATAGTTGAATTGAAACAATATCGCTACACCCATCCTTCTCAGGCATCGGGCAAGTCTAGAGGAGGGTAATACTCATCACTGTCATGTATACGTATCATTATCATTATAAGTCTCTGATTACCGCCGTCAAATCTGCTCGAACCCCAAGCCATCACCTCAAAACGCAATGGTCATGCTCTATCATTTCCTGTCTCCACATCGCCATCGATGCCGTGCTTTTCCGATTCGTTTTAGTGCCCAAAGTAATCGCATTTTGATAGGCGCGCGCTAGCTATTGTTGATTTACGTTGTTCGAAATCGCCAGAAATCATCATCTTTGATGTTTGCATGGCATTTATTCTGCAACGTAATCATCCCTCCCCGCTACTCTCTCAATCATTTTGCGTCGTCTACCTTATCTCCCTCTCCCCCTCTTCATGATTCCCCCCCCCCTTCGAAACAAGCGTAGTGTAATCTGCATCTGTGCTGCTCTGGGCTCTGTTGCTGGGATAGTGGGGCAGGGCTGCCTCGATGTGGGTGGTCAAAATCGTTCTAAATAGCGTGGTCGACATGGTATATACTATCATGTCTCATGGTATCTCCTAATTCAATAATATTAGTTTTTGTTTCTTATTCCGGCCAACTTCTTGTTGCTGCCGCGCATCGATATTATCATTACTAGCGCAGATGATTTTATGGCTATTATCTATCATTCTCGTCATCAGAGCTGTCGCTGTCTTCCATGTTGAGCATATCTAGCAGCATATCTCATCGACCCTGCTTGGCGGCGAATGAGCAGCTGCTCTCCGCCCTTTTCGTATTGTTATTATTACGGCTGAATAAATGGCGCAAGTCCGTGCCAGCGTGGCTATATAACTACT
>JALLBJ010000856.1:0-10923 GCA_036940105.1 Skeletonema potamos | reverse complement strand
TTTGGCTTAGCCCGAAGCGACTTTGTTAACTTACTCGGTGGGACGAAGTCTACATAATGTATGTATGTAGGTGTATGAATAGTAAATACTAGTACTTATATGTTACCTAGGCTGTACCCAGCTATTGTCGGTCCTGTGGTGTCCCATCCAAAAAAGCAAAAAGCGATACCATATAGGTGTCATTGGTATTTTGCTCTACAACACATGCACCATGTTGGCCTCACCTGCCGCCCCACGAAGAAGTGGCAACAACTCGAACCGCCCATCAATCACTCGTGGCGAAGACGATGATGAGCAACAGCAACAGCAACAGCCGCCACTCCGAGTCGAAGAGGATGAAGAGGAGATAGCCCGCGCCGCAGCCGCAGTCTCCGTCATGGGAGGGGGAGATGGATCTCGACGGCAACGTCCTGTGGGGATGGAGGCTGCCAATGCCGCTATCCAGGGCACTGCCATGGGAGATGGTGGGGAGGCGCAGGCCTTTGAGGTTGTGGATGAGGGGGGAGAGTTGGTGAGGGTGCGGTTTCATGAATTCTTGCAGAATTAGTAAGTTTATATACGTGTGCACATCTTTGCCAACATAATGCACCCTCCTTAATGAATGATCCCTCCTTTTTCCAACGTTATGTCATATATTTTTCACAATTTTCTTGCAGCTCTGAAATTGTCAGTGAAGCGAGTAATGATGAGACCGACATGATGGAAGAAGACACACCCAAGCAGTACTATCCCTATCTTGAACAGGCAAATCAGCTAGCACATCGTCAGCTCAAGGGAGGACACATGTCCATGATCAACGAAGAGGAAGAGAATGATGAAGAAGATGCTGAAATGACATCCTTTTCCAGTACCATTAGTGTGAATTATCGTCATTTGCTATCGTATGATCCAGATTTGGCAGAAGCCATTGAATCAGAATATGTCCGCTTTGAACATTATCTACGTCGTGCCGCGAAAGAGTTTGTATTGGCGTGTCATCCAGCATTGGATCGTGAATCGTCCGGTGGTGGTGGCAACACTGATACCTCTTCCCGATCAATGGTGTATTCTTACTTTGTCGCAATTTACAATGCCCCCTCGGTATTACCAGTGCGTGCTCTTCGGACTGGAACTATTGGACGTTTCTCTTCCATTTCGGGAACGGTCACACGAACATCCGATGTGCGTCCAGAGCTACTTGTGGGTTCTTTTCGGTGTCGTAAATGTGGTTTGGTTGCTCCCGATGTTATTCAACAATATCATCTCACGAGGCCACCATTATGTCGTAATCCCCGTTGTCAAAATCGCAATTCATCCGAGTTTCATTTGGAAGTTAACACCGGAGGTGCAAGCTTGGAAGAAGGGAGTGGAGGTGGTTCGGAATTTGTTGATTGGCAAAGACTTCGTGTGCAAGAAAATGCTGATGAAATTCCACCTGGTTCCATGCCCCGGACAATCGATGTTATTGTGAGGAATGAAATGGTAGAACGTGCCAAGGCAGGTGATCGTGTTGTACTAACTGGAAGTTTGGTAGTCGTTCCTGATGGAAGTGCATTGGCCAGAGCCGGTGAGGCGGCAAGGGCTTCGGGCGGCAATGATGGAAGATCTGGAAAAGAGGCTGCAACTGGAGGTGGTGGTGGTATACGTGGTCTTGCAGCGTTGGGTGTTCGTGAACTTACCTACCGAACTTGCTTCGTGGCATGCTGTGTATTGCCTACAGATGTAGCCGAACGTGTGAGGAGGAGAGGAGAAGAAAGTTCGAGGGACGAAGGCTACATCAATGAATCTTTTCTATTCAGTATGGGAACAGGATCAGGCTCAGGTATTGACACTCCGAAAACGGCGCAACAGGTTGCCATGGAGTTCACAGAGGAGGAAAAGGAAGAAATTCGTATGATGAAGGGAATGTCAAATCTTTACGCTAAGTTAGCGGAATCGATAGCACCGGCAACATTTGGTCACTTTGAGGTAAAGAGGGGAATCCTGCTGATGCTTCTTAGTGGTGTTCACAAAACGACTTCGGAAGGGATTCGCCTCCGTGGAGATATTAATGTTTGTATCGTCGGTGATCCCTCCACTGCCAAATCCCAATTTCTTAAGTTTGTCCACTCCTTCCTTCCTGAGCGATGTGTGTACACGTCTGGAAAGGCTGCTTCTGCCGCAGGTCTGACTGCCGCTGTTGTTCGTGATCAAGATACGGGAGAATACTGCATTGAAGCGGGAGCTCTGATGTTGGCAGATAATGGTATTTGTTGTATTGATGAATTCGACAAGATGGACCAGCACGATCAGGTAGCCATCCACGAAGCGATGGAACAACAAACGATTAGTATCACGAAGGCTGGAATCCAAGCAACTCTCAATGCTCGTGCTTCCATTTTGGCAGCGGCCAACCCCATCCACGGTCGGTATGACAGATCAAAGACACTACGCGCCAATGTCCAACTGTCGGCTCCTATCTTGAGTCGTTTTGACTTGTTCTTTGTGGTTCTAGATGAATGCGATGACGTTGCTGATTACAATGTAGCCAAGCACATTGTTGACGTTCACCGATGTGACGAAGCAGTGGTCGATCCACCGTTTACACAGGATCAAATGCTGAGGTACATTCGATTTGCGCGGACGTTGAATCCTCAAATTACCGAGGAGAGTCGGCGTGTGTTGATAGACTGTTATCGAAAACTTCGACAAGGAGACACGATGGGGCGAAGTCGCACAGCGTACCGTATCACAGTCCGCCAGCTTGAATCGTTGATTCGACTGTCTGAGGCACTGGCTCGTCTTCACTGCGATGACTTGGTAAAGCCAAGTTACGTCAGAGAGGCATTCAGGCTTCTAAGGAAGAGTATTATCCATGTCGAGACAGAGGATGTAACTTTCGACGAAGAAGGATTTGACGATGGTAATGAAAATGGTTTTGACGAAGATGAAGAGATGGCTGAAGCTGCGGGTGATGAATCTCAAGCGCAGGAGGAAGCACCTTTGGAAGCTAACGCTCCCTCAGACAACGAAGCAGATGGATCTTACGAGCCTCCTACACAGCAGCAAAAGCCCCCAAAGAGCAAGAAATCAAAGAAGAAGAAAAAGACACAGATATCTTTTGAACAATATGGAGCTATCTCAAACGCAATTTCGGCTTACTTGCGCTCCAAAGAAACAGAACAAGACGACACGGAAGGTGAAGATTCCAAGTACTTAACTTGGGGCGAAGTTGCGGAGTGGTATCTTGAGCAGTGTGAGGTTGATATTGGTGATTCTTTAGAAGAGTTAGAGCGTATGAGAAAGCTTACCAACCTGGTCATTCGACGATTAGTACAAGTTGATCATGTTCTCATGTGCATAGGAAACACAGAGGGCATCCCTGAAGTAGACCGGAAGATTGCTGTACACCCCAATTATACATTTTAATGGGTGCTACCTTGAATACAATTCACTATAAAGTACGTCAATAATATGTTTATATTCATGAGTATTTATGCATTCATGAGAATTAAAGCAAGCCCAGGCAGCGCTGTGTCAAATAATGAAAATGTTTATCATGGCGTGTTCCCATTCTACTTGGTAGGTACCCTTAAGTACGTATCTACCAGGTTCTACCTCTTTGACTTTTTTTCTCATGCGATTTCCGCCGGCGATGATGATCGATAAAATGTGTATTACTATCAGCAGATCCACAACTGTAGAGTAAATAACCATGGGAGGTGATGAAGCACAAGAAGAAGAACTGCGGGCGAAACTGAAGCTGAAACGTAATAAACAGCGTCGTCTCATCAGCAGTAACAATCATAATGATGGCGGACGTATTACGGGCGATCACCATGGTGATAAAAATGATGTTACGGAGATGAGAGATGAGTTTGGAAGAGCCATTAGCAATCGTGATCATCATCACCGTCGGGATGATGATAATGGAAGATCTTCTCGTAAGGATGAACGAAGTGGCCGTAGTAGTCGTGATAATTATGAGGATAACCGCCGCAAATCGTCATCCAATCGTCACCGTCGAGACGAAAGACGCAGCAGTCGTCACAACAGCGATGATAATATTAGGAGGCATGACGATCGAACTGATAGGAGAAATAATGGTAGAGGGCGAAGTAGTCGCAGCAATAGCAGCAGACGCAGCAGTCAACGGCGAAGTCGAAGTCGAAGCAGCAATTCTAGGTCCGTGTCCAGAAGCCGCACTCGGTCTCGCTCACGTGACATGTCATATTCTAAAAAGCATTCGGATCAAGATCGTCAAGCCAAAAGCGATAGATATCATGGGGACAATGGTCGTGATAATGACCGCAAGACTTTCGAGCGTGGGGATGATAGACGCCATCATGATGATAGGGATCCAGATCGATGGGATAACAGAGATGATCGTTACAACAACTATTACGACCCTCGTCCTCCCCCATTACCACCACCACCACATCATCTTCATCGACGAGAACCAATCCCACCACCCTTTAATGCCGGAGATGTTGTGTCTGGAGTTATCAGCAGAATAGAATCTTATGGTGCCTTTGTTACTCTTGACACTCCCAATCATGACGACAACGGCAGTCACAGCAGAGGAGGGGGAGGGCATCGCGGTCTCATTCACGTGTCGGCACTCCGTCCACCTGATGAAGGGAGAGTAGAACATCCATCCGACGTAGTCCAAGTAGGTCAGCATGTGAAAGTGTTAATATTGGAAATTGTACCGCCAATGGAAGGTGATGGTGATAGACGAGGAGGGGGGAATTTCAAGATCCGTGTTAGTCTTGCAGCAATTGATCCAACTACGGGGACTATTCGCACTGGATTTAGCATGCCACTCCCTCGAGGAAATCCATCAACTTACGGTGGTGGGGGCAGTCGTGGTGGCCCATCGAACGTACCCCGGGATAGAATGTTGCAAAACAGAGCAGAAGAACGACGTCGATTACGTCTCAACCAAGATGGTGTCGATGATAAAGCAGCATGGCAAACGTCAATTGACGAAATGAAATCTCGTCATCGTGGCATCTTGCCACCTTCTATTCTTGTTTGGGATTTGCCACCAGATGATGAAATGGATGACTCTCCTCCACAGAAGGAAAAGAGCAAATCGAGAGGAGTAAAAAGGTCGAGAGCATCGTCCTCCTACTCCTCGCAATCCTCAACTTCTTCCTCCTCCTCTTTTTCTTCTACATCATCGTCTTCTAGTAGCAGTAGCAGCAGTGCTAGCTCTTCTTACATACGACGTAGGCGGAAGCGCTCCTCCCATAGATCAAATCGTAAGAGGAGCAGTGGACGATCAAGCAACAGACGCCGGCGAAGACGTAATGATAGCGACTCTTCGTCTACTTCTTCCTCTGATAGTACTTCATCCACTAGCAGCAGGTCGCGTAGCGACTCTCGTGATCGTAGAAAGTCTCGGCGTGCAACCAATGGGGAAACGGCTAATGATAAAAATCGTAATCATGGGCATGTTGATGAGGAGATTGCGTCCGGTGAAAAGGGAGTCGACTCTGGTACTGCCGATGTGCCGCTCGAGGAGGACGATCTCAGGGAGGCACAGGAGTTCAAAAATGCTGTTCAGGGACGTCGACCAAATGGCTCTGACTCAGAGTCAGATGATGATGTTGGTCCTCAGCCCCTATCTCAGGCAAATACACTCAACAAACACGCATCGTCTGGTGGAGCTGCATCAAACGTGTACGGTTCCGCCTTGCTGCCTGGAGAAGGAGAAGCTCTAGCACAATATGTGCAACAAAACCTTCGTATCCCTCGTCGTGGTGAGATTGGTTACAGTTCCACTGATATCGATAATTACGAGAAATCTGGTTATGTAATGTCAGGTTCACGTCATGCCAGGATGAATGCGGTTCGTATCAGAAAGGAAAATCAGATTTACAGTGCCGAAGAACAAAGGGCGTTGGCACTAATTACTCTCGAGGAGAATCAGCAAAAGGAACAGGCCTTGCTGCAAGACTTCAGAGAGATGCTTCAGGAAAAATTGAAGGATTGTGGTGATAGTGGAAAAGCTGGCAATAAAGACGGAGGGAGCTGAGTTGTCGTACGAAATTTATAAAATAATATCAATTTGTTGGCATAAAGCTAGATTATTACTGAACGAAGCACATTATGAAAGTACCATCCATTAAAAGCCAGCAGGTGGGAAGATCCCTTCCTTCTTACGTGCAATGGCCAATACCTTGTACCGCTCTCCCATTTGATCTGGGGCAAGCAATCGCTCGAGTGCAGAATAAAGTTCATACGCCTGCTCATCAGTTGTACTGTCTGCTTCAATTTGCTTCTCAACACGCTGCACGATTCCCATCGATGCAAGGAATTGACCTTGTGATACTGGGCCAAATGCCTCGGGGCGATTCAGTGGTTTATCCTTTTCAATTTTGGTCGAGGACGGGGGAACTTGTCCTTCATTGGTGAAATGTTTCCTTTTTAGGCTCTCTTCCAACCCTATTCTTTGGTTCACTGATTCTCTCAAAGCAGCAAAGTCAACATCTGCTGTTACGTCCACCTCTCCTGGTCGACTCAATGGGTGAACTTGCGTGTGTCTCCAGAACCCACGCATAGTGTCTCTACTAGATGCTCCATCTTCACCATAATCAATCAAGAGTGCAGCACCTCCATTGCATTTTTCAATTCTATCTGCTATATCTTGTACAAGAAGCAGTCCCTCGGGACAAGCCTCAACTACAGAACCAGTCGGGAGAGCGTTTAGTGCTTGAGCAGTTGGGTTATTCTCCAACGGATAGCCACTCCCATTCACTCGGAGGAGCGTTCTAAGAGCAGGTGTTGTATCTGGTGGAAGAACAAATCTTAAGCGAGGCAACTTCTTTACAACCTTTTCTTGAGACGTGGAGGAAGAGTCAGTATTGTCATCTGAAGACTCAGCATCTGAGTATTTCTTCCTTCTCCTTCCTGCTGCCAGCTTAATGTTTGTCATTTCATTCGATTCTTCTTCTTTATCACGGACAGCAACATCGACCAGCCTTTCTCTCCATTGCCCTCCCTCAATCTTTTGAAAGCTATGAATTGGTAGAGCATCTAAAAGCTCTTGGCAAATAATGAAGGTCGGAATGGGCTCGCCAGTTTCTGAATCGTGGGTAGGTATGCACGAGAGTAAATCATGCCAATTGATGGATATTGTATTCTTTTGTTCGGTCTGTTCATCATTTTGTTCCTTGTCATCTGCCAATGATGAGTCTAGGTCATTTTCGCCATATTCACTGTCGTCAAATCTAAACGAAAATCCTTTGTCCATAATAGACTTTTCAGCCTCCAACTTTTGCAAAGATTCCTTTTGACGTGCACGCATCCCATCAGTAACTTCTACCAAGTGAACACCCACAGCCACCTTTTTCGTTTCCCCTTCTCCTCCACTGCCGACTCCGTGCGAAGAGGTCAATGCTGATGCAAAATCAGGAAATGTTGTCAAGGCAGATCGCAATATATCACAAATTAATGTACCCTTGCCTGGACCTATTTCAATCAATTGAATTTTCGATGGATTTCCCAATGTTTGATACTGAGTTATCAGCCATACCAAGAGTGACTCGCCAAATAGCTCGGAAACTTCGGGTGCTGTGATGAAGTCACCGGATGCTCCGATAACATGCTCACCTCCTACATGTTGTTGTTGTTGTTGTTGTTGTTGTTGTTGCTTTTGTGTTGAATCATTATTGGTCAAGTAGTGACTACTATCAAAGACATTATCATCATCCAAATCCCAATCATTGTCATCATCATCTTCAGCAGCAGCAATCATAGTGGCAGCAGTACGACTACTACTACTACTACCACTACTACCATCTTTCTGTCCACTCCTAGACCCCTTACTCGTATAATAACCATACCTTCCATCCCTCAAAACCCTCCGCATAAACTCCGCCACAGTAATAGGCCCACGAACACCAATATACGCAATCAATTCATCCGTCATGGGTGTTCCTGCCTCATACTTCAGACGATTTGCTGGTGAATTGAAATTGGGTTTGTCAGGGAGGTGAATTGATGGATCATACATCGATGCCATGTTTAGAATGTCTTCTGGATTGGCATGGGATACTCCACTGGGATCTGCTTCTGGTATAACAACCGGTGATGGCGGTGGTGGTGGTGCTGATTGTCGAGGAGGAGGAGAGGGAAGAATTCCCTGTTGCAATAAAAGTTTGCGCAGAGCGTTGTCATCATCGGATAGATAATCAGTTTGTGCTATTGATGGAGCTGGCTGTGCATGAGCGTGATCATAATTGTCACGAGTAGATGACGACGGCAATGATGATGATGATGATGATGATTCGTGCTGAAGGGGTTGAGACAACATCATGGAGGGTGACAAGATGAGTGGAGTAGTTGGTTGTTTTTTGGCTTTCGAGTTGGACAGAAATAATGCATGTGTTGAGTCGTCTATTATTGGCACAGCATCAGATGCAGTTGCAGCTACTACTGCCGCAGAGGGCGTTTGATTCGGCCTTAAACCATGAATTGATTTCTTGCCCTGAGTTTCATTTTGTTGCATCGCACTACTAATACGCTTTTGTCGACTTGTAGCAAATGAGCGCGAGCGCCACCGGCTAATAATACTGCCATTGTCACGAGATTGGTTTGATGGTAAGCACGTGCGGATGCATCTTGATGCAGATAAAGAGAACAATGACGACGAGGAAGGTGGCAGAAGAAGCAATCTTTGCCGAACAGCTACGGAGGGAAGAACCATTGATCCTGCTCGAAGGATTGTCATGGTTATAATAAGTGCTGTTTTTTCTTTTTATGCGGTATTATGTATGATGTGTGCTATCGATGGTTTGAGCAAAAGGGACTCCTTCAATCACACAGCCCGATTATTATTCCGGCTATTATTATGCGGACGCTAATAATGCATAGCTCAATAATGTTCTTCAGCAATAACACATTATCAATAGATGCACAATAGAACTCTAACATTTGCCGCTGCTGCCCGGGGTTTGGTGGCCCGTAGTAGCCCAAATAATAATAATACAGATATTAATAAGCAACACTATGACGTAATAATAGCTGGAGGAGGTGCTGTGGGGTCGGTTTTAGCACGCCTTCTCCTAAATGACAATGAGGATACAACATCATCATTGCGCCAACGTCGTAGTCGTCGTCCATTGAAAGTTGCTCTGCTGGAACAGCGTTCTTGTCCACCATCACTGACCTCACAATTAGCATCCAACAACAGCAACAATATTCATCATAAACCAACGCCAAATGCAAGAGCATATGCCTTGTCGCCAACCAGTTTATCCTACTTGGGACCTAAGGTATTACAACGACTTCAGCAAACGAATAGGCTTGGGATATATGATTCTATGCAAATATGGGAGCATGATGGTCCAGCACAGTTGCATTTTGCTGGAGAAGATTTGAATGAGGCTGTGACATCAGGTCGCTTGGTAGATTTACATCGATTCATTGGGACGAATGAACAACAACAACGACAACAACAATCCAGTCGTGGTCAACAAAGTCGACCTTGGCTAGGAGCCGTTGTCGAAGATGCACCCCTCGTTTCAGCTGTATGGGATGAGGTACGAAGTGATGAACGAATTCATCTAATTGACAATGTACAAATTACATCCATTTCGGCACCATCACAGAAGACCATGGGGAGTGTAGAACCTCCACCACCTGTTGAAATATTATGTACGCGTTCCACGGTTACTAATGAAGGTATTCGTGAAAAGGATGAGGAATGTACTACTCTAACTGCAGATTTACTTGTAGCTGCTGATGGGGCCAACTCCTTCGTTAGACGGACGTTGGGGAAAAGCTTCCCAATGATTACTCATTCCTATGATCGAAAGGCAGTGACATGCACTGTTGAATTGGATGCTAGGAATGGCGATATGGCACGCACGGCATTTCAACGATTCTTGCCTCATGGACCTATTGCATTACTCCCAGTTTGGAATAGTCTCAGCAATCATGAGGATGCACCAATTTACGCCAACGTTGTCTGGTCAACTACTCCATCAGAAGCCAATCATCTTCTTTCACTTTCTGGTACTGAATTCATTACAACTCTGAATCATCACTTGTGCCAAGGCCCGAATGTAAATCCTTCCCTTTTAGGCAACAATAACAGTCGTGGCATGCCACACATACCGATCATTGACACCATTGCAAAAGAAATCGACTCACTCCTTCGCACTGCCAACACGGCACTAACAATGGGAACTTGGACTGAATCTCCTTCTCGAAATTTCTTCCGAATGCCACCAATGTCGGCTAGAGTGGTAGGACCGATTCTGGGATTTGATCTTAAACTGTCACATGTACAACAAGGGTATACTAGTCCTCGAGTTGCGTTGGTGGGTGATGCGGCGCATACGCTTCATCCCATGGCTGGACAAGGGTTAAATCTTGGTATGGGTGATGTTTATTCATTGTCACAACTAATCAAAGAAGCCATTGATTCTGGAATGGATGTTGGTGGAACTGGGTTGTTCTTGGATCGCTACAATCAAGAGAGGATGGTGAAAGGATGGGGAACGGTGGGTGGAGTGCATGGCTTGCATGAACTGTTTCGATGTAGTGGAATCAAACCCAATAACGACATCAACGCGAATGCATTGAATTCTGGAGGAAATGTCAGTGGAGTGGAAAGTGTAATAGGACTTGGCCGAAGTTTGGGAATGAATGTAGTGAATAGTTTGGGGCCATTGCGAAGAGCATTTGCAGAAGCTGCTGCTGGGGCTGCATTTACTAGATGAAAAGGGTGGTGCGGGGAGAGTGGCAAAATTATATTAAGGTAGTAATCGACAATAATGTTTGTGCCTCTCAATGGTCTCGACAGCCTTTTCTTCCGCCGTTGCCTTCCTCTCATGTAGGTCTTGGAAAGAGCTCTGCAACTTCAACGTGAGGAAGATTCGTGGCATTTTAATAACGTGACAATAGAGAACGCCAATCGGGCAGCTCAACTAAAGCGAGAGGCGATGTGTA
>JALLBJ010000855.1:0-11002 GCA_036940105.1 Skeletonema potamos | reverse complement strand
GATCCATTTGGCTGGCATTCCCATTTACAAAAAAGGTCCCGGTATAAAGCTATCCCCTAGACTTTGTCACATCCACCTCGCTTCGCGCCACCGAGAGAGATTTTGCTACAAAACGATGACTCATCAGGTGAAGATTGGTAATGATGTAACACTTCTTAAGGCTGCCTACATCTCAATCACCCCCCACAATGAACGCATCGGCAGTAGCATACGCCCCACTTCTTCTCATTATTTGGATTAGTTGTCCCTTCCTCCAATGTGCCAATGCATTTTCAGGCTCGATCACGAAAAACGTTGCCGTTCCCTCTCTCAAGAATGGAATGGATTACGTCAAACTCGGAACCTCCAACTTAGAAGTGAGCAAGGTATGCATGGGCACCATGACATTTGGTAATCAAAACACTCTCTCGGAGGGTGTAGAACAATTAAATCTTGCATTTGACAATTATGGAATCAACTTTATTGATACTGCGGAATTGTACCCGGTGCCTAGTAATCCGGAGACACAGGGGATGACTGACAGAACTGTGGCCGCCTTCATGAAGGGACGGCAACGTGAGGATGTTGTGCTGGCAACGAAGGTATCGGGGTATAGTCCCCGCATGACGTGGATGCCACGAAAGGAGCCTGATACGCCCACTTCATTAACGCGAGAGCAGATACTCTATAGTGTGGATGAATCATTGAAGCGACTCGAGACGGATTATATCGATTTACTCCAATTGCATTGGCCAGATCGGTATACTGGAGGGCTATTTGGACAGCCCGACTTTTCACCATCTCAAATCACACGTGAGGGTGTTGCGTTTGAGGAGACGTTGGGTGCGTTGCAAGAGCTTGTGACAGAGGGGAAAGTCCGGTATGTGGGTGTCTCGAACGAGACTCCATTTGGAGTGTGCACCTTTGTGGATCTTGCCAAACGAAATCCCGACATCTATCCCAGGATTGTGTCTATCCAAAACTCATACTCTCTTGTAGTTCGAAAAGACTTTGAGGCTGGACTTGCTGAGGCATGCTATCACCACCAGGTTGGTCTCTTACCCTACAGTCCATTGGCGGGGGGGAGTTTGACAGGGAAGTACGTCAAAGACAACGTGCCTGAAAATTGCCGATACAAAATGTTTCCTGGATTTATGGACAGATACTGGGGAAGTCAAAATGAAGCTGCAGTAAATGCCTATTGCGAAGTTGCAAAAGATAAGGGGATGACTCCTACTCAAATGGCGTTGGCTTGGTGTTATCACCGAGAGCATGTTTCTTCTACTATAATTGGTGCGACAGCTATCGAGCAATTGAAGGAAAATATCGAAGCATATGATATTCGTTTGGATGATGAAACGTTAGGTGAGATTAACAAAGTTTACAAAACGTATACGGATCCGACGAAGTTTGCGTAGTGCGCTGCGCAGCTGTACTATTTGACTCTCCAGTCATAATAAGCAAAGGTAGATTGGTTTTTAGAAACACGCAATAGATAGTACTCACATAGGACTTATCTTACACATTACTCACATAGATCTTATCATTACTGGAAGCTGGTTTATTCAGATACTAACAGTTAGTAGAAACCTCTTGGCCAGCCCGTGTTTTGGATGAAAGCCTAATTACTCCTCACCATACGAAGACGAAGCCAGAGCAGAGACGACTCTGACTCTGGACGATGACAATGCCTACATGAGAGTATCGTAGTGCGTAATAACTAATTCCTAGTTTAAATTGTACTTAGTTGCAGCTCTCTACCCCCAAATTCTACCTCACGCATGGTTCCCATCTCCAAATATCAGCAGAGGTTAACCCAGACTCTTTACACTTGGTGGTATTTTATATCCGCTTTAACTGCGTTGAAAGCCAGACCATCAGTTCGCCAGAAAGCGTAGACATTAGAGTTGCCTTGGAACGAAACATACATGAACTTGTTGTCTGGGCTAAAAGCAAGACCAGTAGTCTCCGTGCCATATCCGTCACCACGAACTATGGTGAAGAACTTTCCGTCTTTGTTCCTACCGTGAATATCACTGTTCGCCCCTCCATCCTCACAAAAGTAAAGAAATTCTGAATCTCCGATGACCTTCTGGATTTGGTCAGGCTGTTGGTCAAATGCACCCGATACCGTTGAAGTTCGGATCCATTTCATCAATTGAAGATCGAGCTCAAACAGCTCTTTTTTGACCTTCGACACAAAGAAGAGCCGACGATTGATGACATCAATCCCTTCAGCATTCGGAAAGTATTGTTGAGCGCTATTCGCACCTGCGTTAGCGTCTGTACTCCAAATAAACGTGCCGTCAGAATTGAGAACAAGGTAATCATGAGTCCCACCTGACGTAGTGAGAATATCGTATTTATTGCCAGTAGTGAACGCAGCGGCGCTGGGTGTGTATCGTACCAGTTGCCCATTGCCGCTGTCTTCAGTCACGAAAAAGCGAGCCTCAACGTCAGGGTCTTGGTCATCATATGCAAAGCTTTCATAGTTTCCTCCTTCAACAACAGCTTGCGTTTTTGCCGTGTGACCCGTAAAGGGATCAACTTCCCAGCAATACCCAGAACTTGTATTTTCTTCGCAAGTGACCCAAGTATTCCAATACGTTTTGCCTGCGTGGGAAATAAAAAAGACACATCAATGAAATCATATGTCAGAGGATGGAGGAGGATCTAACAAACTTTCCATGTGTGGATTGGTCCACTCACCTCCGCCACAATTGCGGCTTGTACCCTGCAAATCCCTCTTGTATCCAATGACACCTCCTGCCGAATTGAAGCGCAACGTGCCAACTCCTCCGCCGCCACTGCCAACCTCAGAATTACTTGTATAGTACCAGCCGCCATCATTAGGATGAGGAATGACTGCGGCTCCGTCTGCTGCCGCATGCATCGTAACGGTACTCTGACCACCGGTGTCATACTTCACAGGCTGACCTGCTGTAGTGAGAAGACGACAATCCATTCCCCGTGAGAGCATGAGTTTGCCCCCGTCACACGGCTGTGACAAATCTCCGGGGACATACGTCGCACCAAACTCGTTCGGGGCATACGTTGGTTTAGGTGATGGAGGCGATGGAGGTCCTGGAGGAGGTGTAGGCGCAGTCCTATTTGGATCAACACAATAATCCTCCCCATATGATCGTTCACCGGTGCAACCGAGCACAGCCTCATCTCCAGTTCGTTGCATGCATATTAAGCCAGTTTGGCATTCCGCGTCGGTGTCACAATCTGGAGAGAAATGATCATGTAAGAAAACCTGTAAAGAATAGAAGAAATACTAAAGGTAGTCGCTGTTTTTGAATATCTTACCTCCTTCACAAAGACCTAAAGGAAAGTTCGCAGCTGGAGAGCCATTGTTACCCTTCAGAAAGAGCACAGTTTTTTCCTCCCGAAGCGCACAGTAGTCCTTCCCACTAACACCATCCCCAAGACAACCTACGACTTTCTCTAGACCTGGTCTCTGAAAGCATTCCATATTTGAGCCACAATCTGTGTTGTCTGAAGTGAGATTATGCGAGGAATATGACGAAAGAAAAACACGAACGACATCAACTTACCTGCGTCGGTATCACAATCGCCTTCACACAAACCAAGAATGCGATTAGGTGGGTCCCCAACCAGCACTAATTGAGGAGTGACTCCTACAGTTGGCAAAGGAGTTGGCGGGGGGGTTGAATCAGGATATCTGCAATAGTCTTCTCCTGGTTCTGGATTTCCGATGCATCCAGGGATGAGTTCGGTGCCTGAGCGTTGTTGACTATGAAGCAAGGAATGTTGAGTAATTGTTTTGTCGACGCATCTTAACATGCTTCAAACAATTTAAGCATACGTATAAGTCGCCACTTACCATATGAGTCCAGACTGACAATCCGCATCTACATCACAATCTCCTTCACAAAGACCTAGGGGGAAATTTGCAGCTGGACTTCCATTATCTCCCTTTAACCAGGCAGTATTCGCTGTTGGACGTTCCGCACAAAAGTCTACACCTAACGTGGCTTGTCCGGTGCAACCAGGCACTGCTTCCATGTCAGATCTGTGAGATAATTTAGGGAGAGAGAAAAAAATAACGATGATTTGTGAGATTATGATACACTAACATAAAAAGGAAGCAGAAGTTTGTGTGCTCCTCACAATGAATACATACCTTTGGAAGCAAACCAAGGCGCCTTCACATTCCGAATCGATGTCACAGTCGCCGTGACAATTGGGAAGTGGATTCGGAGAAGGACCAACTCCAGAGTACACCTCTTGAAGAGTTGATGTTGGAGGTGATGGAGGGAGTGTTGTTGCAACAGGCGTGGGGGCATTTGAAGGGGGGGAGGTCGGGGCGGATGAAGGAGGAGGGGTAACTGCATTGGTTGGAACGGGTGTAGGAGGAGGAGTAACTGCATTGGTCGGCGCAGATGTAGGAGGAGGAGTAATTGCTACAGTTGGCAATGGAGTAGGAGAGGGAGTAACTCCTACAGTTGGCAACGAAGTAGGAGATGGAGTAACTGCTACAGTTGGCAAAGGAGTTGGCGGGGAGGTTGGATCAGGATATCTACAATAGTCTTCTCCTGGTTCTGGATTTCCGATGCATCCTGGGATGAGTTCGGTGCCTGAGCGTTGTTGACTAATATAATAAGCAAACAAAAAATCAATATTATAAAAATTTCTTCCAAAATGATTTTTTTGCAATAATAATAACAATAATAATAGAAAGCCACACTTACCATATGAGTCCAGACTGACAATCCGCATCTGAATCACAATCTCCCTCACAAAGACCTAGGGGGAAATTTGCAGCTGGACTTCCATTATCTCCGTTCAACCACACAGTATCTTCTGATGGACGTCGAGCACAAAAGTCTACACCTGACGTGGCTTGTCCGGGGCAACCAGGCACTGCCTCGGTGGTAGATCTATATGAAAAAAGTTTTGTTGAAGAGAGTTGAACATATATATTGTTAGACATCAAGATAATATGAAGAGTAGCCGAAAAGAGGTGTGCTCAATAATATATATTGCAAAATACTACATACCGTTGAAAGCATCTCAAATCACCCTGACATTCCGAATCATTATCGCAGTCTCCATGACACTCGGGTAGAGGATTCGGAGGAGAACCAGTCCCAGAAAACACAATTTGAAGCGTCGTTGGAGGGGATGACGGAGGTGGTGTCGGAGGAGGTGTTGGTGTGGCAGCGAGCAACCAGCACTTTCTAGCGACCCCATCCCAGTAACATTCAGGTTTGGTTAAACAGCATTTTCGTCCGCTACAGCCGGGGCAGGGATTGCTTTGCAAATTACGGTGGGTGCCGTCAACGCCATAAGATGAGGAAGAGTTGACGAAATAAGAAGAGGAGGAGGCGTTGGCGTTGGCGGCACTGCTACTACTATCAGCAGCACCACAAATGCTGCCACCCAAGAAAGAGGCGGCGAGGAGGAGCAGGATGAGGTTGTTGTTGCGCTTGATGGTCATGATTTTAATGTACTTAGAGCCAAGGCCATTTTTGCTGTAGCTCGTTTTGGTTTGTGAGATTTGATTGAGATCGGCCCCGACAAAAATGGTGTCATCCACTTTTAGTTAGTCGTAAACCCGCCTCCGTTAGCCATAAGTATGTATGTGCAAATTTAAAAATCAAATGATCTTAGCAGCAAATTCAACTGAATGGACCATAATTAACAACTATGTATTGTGCAGACCATAATTTTTACAACTACAATTATTATCTATCTCTTTATTTTACGTAACCCTCTTAAAATCGTTCCTCCAGACATGCTTGCGCATAGAGACACCAGTGACAATGAATGTTTTTGGCGATACACAGCGGAATACGTAAATTATCGCTGATTGGGGTCCCGGTCGTTAACCGATCCGGGAATTCAAAAATGCTTGGGCTGCTTGCTGCTTGCAGTTTTGTAAATAGTATGTATCTACCATACAGCATACATCATATCTACTAGAGTTGTGTGTCTAGTGTGTCTCCACACTTTTGGGCCTTTTGGGCGCCAAAATGGCGATACTGTCCGGACAGTATCTTATTTTCTTCTCCTCCTCGCGGAGTGCAAGTATGGTAGCACGGCAATTTTAAATAAATAAGGCGGTGACAAGTAGTTAAGAAGTTACCATCTCGGGGGGAGGGGGTTTGGGGCCGATTTTAGTGGGGAACCTGGTAGAGGCTTGCCCTTGCAGCCATCAAGTTGGAAATGAAGTATGTTACTGATTTACTCAACCGCCATAGATCTACGCTGCGAGTCAAGTCCGCATCAATGCAAGAATCCAGAATGAATCCATCATCTGGGGGGAAGAAGAAGATTGATGCTTGATTTGATCAAGTGCAAGAATGCCGCTTGTTGCAGCGAATTGAAGACTCCTCTTGCATTTCAGGAACTAGCGTTGCAAAGGCAACCAACTCCACGCAAAGACCCAATGAGGGAGGGGCATTTCTACCGCCGATCAGAAGCTCGAAAACTTTTTGCTGGAGATGGAGATGCTGCTGTCTTCACAAACTTGTCAGATCTCCCATCCCCCACAAATCGGGTGATGGCAAGCAGTCAAAAAAAGACAAGGAAAAGTAAGAGAGACACCGAAATGGCGAAGAAATTGGCAGAAATATCTGGCAACCCAAAGCAGTCAGGTCCTTTGTTACATGTTTTCACTGTTCCAAACGTCGTTGTATCTATTCTCCTATGCAACCTGGATATGCACGTGAAGCTGGAACATTGAAGCAGAAGCTTGAGTTGGTATCTGGGCGTTATTCCTGTGGTGATTTACTTTTTGACGACAGTGATCCATTGAGTTTGAGTGAGGTTCTAGTCCAGAAACTAAGTCTGACATGGGAGTCTCAGATTGAGAAGGGTTATTACAACAATACGGAACGGAGTCTGAAGTTGCAAGATATTTGTGTCCATTGTGGAGAGATGGAGGAGAGTGGCTCGACGGGGACTTTCCTCCTTGGACAGGACCAGTTGGAGCAGCGTTGCTTGACGGGTGGATATAAATGCTTGCCCATCTGTGTTGACTGCATTGAAATGAAGCATGAAGTTGTCATGGGAGGCAAAAAGAACGAAGTAAAGGCAAGGGAAGAGCGAGCAAGGCAAAGTAGGTAGGCTAACACACTAGTAGACTGTCAGTGGTGAAAAAAGTACTGGTGAAAAATGGGGTAGGGGAGGGGGGGACCCTCGCGAGCTGACCTAGATAGTAACTTCAAGATTAACTTGACACCGCCTAAGCCTAAGTGTGTGTTTCCTTCAACTGTGCTGAGTCTGTGTGTACCAATAGCAATCCAGGTGCACTCTCCCCGGTGGGAAAGTGGAACGCAAGGGCATGTTGCAAAGTTTAGATTTTCATCAGGAATACTATATACTGTTCCTGAGAATGTCAAGTGGCTGAATGGCCAACACTCAAGGATATTTGTAATAATATCGATCGGGAAGCTGCTTTCAAAGCCAAGCAGAACGCTGCTAAATAGTTATTCTACATTATTGTACTCGATGCACATCAAGAAAATTGCTACTCCAAGTTAATGTCAGAGTCTGATCTGATTGGAAAGTAATTTGGTTGAACTTGTATACAAGAACAAGAGAGAAGGAGAGGTCAACAATCATCGAAGACGAGAATGTAGTAGTGAGAGAAGGTTGGGTAGCTTCAGTAAACTAATGAGCATAATTGGTTTTTTCGGACATTTTTGTCGTCTATCAACCTCGTTAGAGAGCTATTATCCAAGTCGATCTGTCAATTTTTGCCAAGAGGTCCCATCTTATTCATTCTATATATTATCGCAGGCAAAATTACTATACACACCATTCATTTTCAGCAGTTATGAGCAGTCAAGCAGCGATGCTTTGTAAGATTGTTCATTGATGCTTCATTCAATAGAGTGTATTGTGTCTTTTATTTCCATTCCAGTTCCAGACACCTGCATTCATGTACGTATAATCATCTATCATCCATCATTCATTCAAGAAACGATTGCTTGTCCAGTAGCACTCTCCGCTATATTAGATGCCACCAACGGGACACCACGGAAAATCGACTCTATTTCACTTGTTTTGTTTTTAAAGGCGAAGAAACATTTCGTTAGTAATGAAGTAATAACATCATGGCAACGGTGTTATCAATCACTACGCACATCACAACTCGTGTACAAACATAAATTATTAAACGTGATACTACACTCAACGACGAAGACCGATCACTCACCCCAATACAAACAGCACATTTTCGTGCAGGAACAATACCGTGATCCGTTTCAATCAATGGATTATCCAACTCAAAAGAAGGAATGGCAGCAGACTTGTTGTCTGACGTCACTCTCTTCGATGATGATGGCAGTTGATGCGGCACCGCTGCGAGATTTGTAATGAAGCCGGATCCTGTGCCAATGATGGCGAAAAGGATGCCAGTGAGGGTTAGTATTGCTTTCTTGATCGCTGGGTTCATCCTCTACTCAATGTGGACCTTACTGTGCACCATACCTAATTTTCTTAAGTTGTAATGTAATGATGTTTCAGTAAGTAAGGTCCTATGCTTGACACATCGAATCAAAGCAGGAGATGATGGTAAGTATGGTGATACTTAAGTATTTATGTATGTAGATGAGAGGGAGATTTGGCGTGACTTGATGACGTAATAATTAGTCCACTGCCAACACCTCGAGAAACACCAGAAGCTCTGCGCAAAATTTCCACCACCACCACCACCACCACCATACCTTTCTTCGATTGGAATTTGAAGTTTCTTCCAATGATTGTCGATTGGTTCGAGAGGGCGATCCTTTGCCGGGCATACTTCAAAGAATCAGTCCAAGCATTCCAGCGTCCAGCGTAGAAAACTCTCGGCTATGTCTATGTATAAATTCATTCGTGGCGTGCCACTGTTGGTTGTCAACGGGTACAGGAATCAACAGTTAAAACGAGTTCGTGTGAAGAAACTTAAATTGGAAGAGGAGGAGTGGCTAGTGTTGGAACGGCTCGACGGGGGAAAGAGGGTGTGAATGTAGAGTTCACTTCCAAAGCAATTGTATCTGTCTTCGAGAGAAATGGGCAACCACACACGTGATTAGATGGAGAAAGAGGCGCACAATCTTCACCCCAACTGTGTTGAATGAGAAGGTTGTCACTATGTAGTATGTCTGCACGGATATGAGTTATGAAGGTGTAGTGAAAAGAATTAAAAAGATGAACAGTATTTTTTTATTATGATTATGCGTACTCTCAGAATCAGAATTCTGTATGTGAGTGCATGTGATTGGATTGTGTTCCTTTCAGAGGCAATGTTAGAATACCACAACTGCCTGTAAGAAATACAAACTCTTTCCCAACAGCGACATTACTAATTCTACATCCTCCGAGAAACATTCGAGTAATAACTGAACCCGATTCTAAGTCAACAACACAAAGACCACCGAAGCATGATGAAAGCAAAACGTGCTTACGCATCTCTTCTTTGTCAACATACTCATGCACAGCAAATCCATCTGCACACCCCCCTGTTGCTGAGTTGGCAGGAACTGTATCTTCGATAGTTCGGATGTGAGTCCAGGATGATGACGAAGTGCTCTCGTGCTCTTTCTGCCCGAATATTTTCCACCGAGAAGTTCCTGACTTGCAACCATTTAAATGAGACCCTTGGCAACAATCAGATACGATGAGGTTGTCGCCTATGAAATCTACACCATTAGGTCTCATCATATCAGAGACTATTAGCTCAACATCATTCGTCACATCATCTTGCGAATTGACGTTTTCTGTCAGTTTCACACGATATACACCACAGTGCCCAGGCCCATCAGATCTCACTCGTTCATCTAGATATGGAAGATCTTCAAAGCGATCTTTCTCCAGCCAAGCGTAAACGGGATCAGTGAAGTATGCAAACAATTCACCATTTTCAGAATGTACTACAACATCATTTGGGCCATTTAACCTCTTCCCTCCATACTCAGAAGCTACTGCACGTGTTTCTCCTGTGTCGAGGTCCACCATTGCGAGTCTTTGAGCACCATGCTGACACATGACAAGCTTTCGCGGCATGTGACTTAGCACTGCAATTCCATTTCCACCAGGTTCAGCACGCCAGTTGTCATCTGTTTGTGGACAGTCGCCACTCCTCTCCTTTATAACATGCAAGTGTTTGTTAAGGATATTCTTTGTTGCGCCGCTTTTGGTTATGTCTTTTGTACGATCATGAATTGCCTTGTCGAGATCAAGGGAGTACGTTTTAGCAGCGATGACATCCGAAAAAAGCAGTATGTCGTCGTTTCCGCCATCATTAATCATTAGAACAGGACCCTCCGTCCAGTCAAGGTCATTCGCTTGTGCATGAACGAGAACTTCATACTCTCTAGACGCAAATATGTTATCCCATACCTCCAAATTACCAGTAACACTTGATGATTTTTCAGCGACGGCATATGAAAGGATGAAAGACGCAAGCAAGGATAATTTCATCACGTTTCTTCTGTAGCGGAGCTTCTTCTTGACGGTGTGAGAGAGTATGAGAGAAGCTCCGTTGTGCGATATGATTGAAAATGCTGCTGGTTGCCTGCACGGCGGTTCTGATTATGATATCGAGCACGACAGGCTGGTTTCCTCGACGTGAGTTAGTGAAATACTCCTTGGCTATGTTAAGTACTGTCCTTGTAGTTACCGTAGGTTCTCACTTGTTATATTTGTTTACGTGTTTTCTATTCTAGAAAAGTGAGCATTCCCAAGATACTTGCAGCTGCGTAACAAGATGCTTTCCAAGACAGTGCTCTTGCTCTTGCATTCCAAGATTGTATTCTTGCTTTCCAAGCATGTTCATCCAATGGTACTCTCGTATCTTGCCTGCAGTTGTGTGATATTGTTGGAAAACGCTCGCTGGTTGCCTGCACGGCAATTCTGATAAGTATGAACAATAAAACAGCGTGATAAGAGGAGAGAGAAGCCCCTGGGCCAGGCAGCAGGGGCCGCCCCACATGAATCCCGTGCCGATGACGTTCAAAGTAGCACGGTACGTGGTATATGATGATACAATAATAGCCGTGAGGAT
>JALLBJ010000854.1:0-11107 GCA_036940105.1 Skeletonema potamos | reverse complement strand
TAGAATCATCTGTGTCTACTTCTGAAACTTGCTTCCCCTCCCCCAATAACAGTGTACGATAATAAAGCATGGATAACGCCTTCCCGTTTACTGAAACCAGACCCACTGGTAAGAGAGCCAACGGAAGGGTCGGCTTCGCCGACCCCCCTGATGACCTCGAACCTAGTGAGGGGACGGACCCCACTACGTCTAAAGAAGCTAAGCCTGATATCTACCTTCTACCTTTGGCCAAAGCTAAATTACTGGTGGACGAAAACGTCGTGAAGCTCCGGGAACAATTGCTACAACCGAAAATCGCTCCAATGTCCGCAGCCTTCCTCACGCTAACTTCCAAAGCAATGCGCGGGAGAAAACATATGGAGAGATTCTCGAATGAGCCCAACTATGTGCCCTCCTCAATCCCTACGCTAAAAACATTCCAACTCATCTGCGCCGGAGAGCACGCTCAGGTCAAGGAGTTCAAGGACCTGGAAACCCAGTTAGTTGTGGCAAAAAATAACATGATAAAGGAAATGCGCCGACTCGTGGAGGAGACGGTGACGTTGGATCAACAATTGTTTGCCAGAGATACAATCGCTACATTCTGTAAAATCATGCACCTAACAGCGGAATGCTATGTAACAATCTCTGGAATGGACAAGGACTACAGCGAACACGTTGTGGTGATGGACTTCTTCGCCCTCAGGCATAAGGACATCTTATCCGTCCTCAGCAATAGTTCTGACAACATTTCCATGGAGAGAGTACTAACAGTTTATAAGGAGGAAAATAAACTGGACACTCTACCATCATCCAAAGTCGATCCCAACTTCGTAGCAACGCACATCGGCGAGATCGCAACCCCTAAGACCGCCAATCCCTATGCCAGCCTTCGTCCCCCTCAGGATAAAGAGCACAGCAGAGGGACAACAATCCTACGCACACCGACCCCCCAGGGTCGAGGTACGAAGACCTATGCAGGACAGGGTAATGAAAAAGAAAGAGGAGGACGTACCAACCCCCCGGGGGACAGTACAATGCCCCCTCCCAACCCTGAAGGTAGCGTGAGAGGAAACGATGATCATCCCCAACAGAGAGATGCAGTAGACCTCACGCAGCCAAACCAGCAAAAAGTTGCTAAGAAGAAGAAACCCTCGTTCCGCCTCCCCCCAGCAATCACTGGGAAAGGAAACCCCTATAAAGGAGGAATCCCCCACCAATTCTACACCGAAAAAGGCACGGTCACCCGCTACATATCACCAGAAGAAGCAAGTGAAATACTAGCGTATAAAGAATGGTTGCAGCAATATTCACAGGAGATGTTGGAACAGGATAGTACGGAGGATGAAGAAGAGGTAAACCAAACCTCACGCAAAGGAGCAGCTGCTGAAAAAGATGATAACGAAAGAGGAGCCACCGTGGAACTACTTCTTACCCAAGACAGTGAGGAGAGTGATACGAATGACAACACTTTTGACTACGAAGAAAAAGAGGAGGAGGAAAAAGAAGAAAAAGAGGAGGAAGAAGGGGAAGAAGATGAAATAGTAGTCGTCGAACCACCCATTGAAAACGGTAATAATAACAGCAGCAGCAACGAAGCGGAAGGAGAGAAAAACACAGCCACCGAAAGTAGAGCAGACAGAGATAGCAGCCATCTAACTGCGATCCAAGCCGTCGCTACAATCGGAAAAGCATCCAAAGAACGCCTGACCGACAAGGAGCGCAGAGTATATGCCCAAGTTGAAATGACGTTTGAACTAATGATCCTTGAGCCCATGATAGCCTTCCTAAAAGAAAGGTTGGCAAACATAGGCAAACTTAACCTAATGAGAAAATGGAATAAACGCACGCAACAGGAATCAGAAGACGCGCTAAAGTTGGTGAGAGCGGAACAAAGTGCGAGCAGACCCGTACTGAAAGGATTGCTGAAGCAGCAAACCGAGCCGCTCCAAAAGAAGCTACGTGCAGCTGAAAGAAAAGTAGATCGAATGGAAGAAAAAATGGAAGCTGACATGGAACAGCAAGAAAGACGTAAGCAGCGCAAGCGAGAAAAACGCCAACAAAAACAAAAGAGAAAGCGCGAGATTAAGGCCCAGTTAAAACGGGAAGAACAGGATGCACTTGTTAAGGAAGAAGATGAGGGAGGTGGACTAGACCCTGAAGATGACGATGAAGACATCACCAGCGACGATAGTACCATCCACCCAAAAGGGAGACGTGGGAGTCAAGCGGAGCAAAGGAGAAAGAAAAAACAAAAGAAGACTCCCACGGTAAACAATCAAAAACAACCCGCCACAGACGAAGGAGAATCAGATTCCTCAAACAACAAAAAAGCGTGGAAGAGAAACAGCTTCTCGCAGAGATCAGGCAAGAGGAACGAGAGTCGCAAGCGGAAGTAAAAGCACTAGAAGAAAAGCTCAATAAAAACATCAGAACAACTCTAAACATTAACTGCAACATCAACCCCGCAGCATCGACCTTCGCAAATGCAATCTCAATACTAGGAAACACCTACGCCTCCCAATATTTCTCCCGAGTCGACAATCTAGCTTTCCATGACCTCACGGAAGGGAAGATCATCCCTCCCTCAACAGCGGATCTCCTCGGATATGGCTCCAAGTTCATAGTGAAACCTCCAAAAACAACAAGCCATATTGATCTGATGGAAAATATGACACGCTTCAAGCGAGACATGTACCTCAAATCATACTTTGCAGGACCGCCCGATCCGAGACAAGAAAGGAAGAGATCCAAGTTGTACCTGAAGTCAAAGTGGACGCCAAAGAGCGCCCCAAGTCAAGTGGATAGCCGATTATTCAAGTTCACCGAAGAAATCAGTGAACAATTCAAAGCAGTAAGCGCAACATCCAATCTCCTACCCCATGAATTGAAGCTCCTATCTGAACTAATAAGCAACGAAAACATCGTGATAGCCCAAGCCGACAAAGGTCTAGGACCCTGTGCAGTTACACTAGAGCAGTATATCCGTGATGGGCTTAAGCACCTTGGTGACAAGCGCAACTACGACATACTGAATGAGGAAGCAGCACGATCCCTACTGTATAACATATCAGAAGAGATCACCCGTTGGCTAAAGGAATTCGAACCTCAGAGGGAAGGAGAGAAAATTAGAAGAGCTGGAGCTGGTGGAGTAAATGAAAACGACGCCAACTACATCAGAGTAAAGTTAGCGGAATCTTGGGCATCGGACCCATTCGCCTACTTCTATCTCACCTACAAAGTCCACAAGGACCCGCTCAAAACAAGGCCAGTGGTAAGTACCTGCGGTTGCATCTCGTACGCCCTTGGACAATGGGTGGACATGATGCTACAACCAATGGCACAAGCCCAACGAAGTTACTTCAAGGACTCTTTTGCCCTAAAGAAACTTCTCAATACCTACACACCACCGGCAAACTCATCCATCTTCAGCTTCGACGCAGTCTCAATGTACTCCAACATAAACTCAGATGCATGCCTGATAGTAATGACGGAATATCTACGGAAGGAAACAACAAAGAAAAAATTCAAATACCACCCTGATGCCCTCATCGAAGCCATCGGGATAATCCTACGCAGCAACGTCATGAAATTCGGAGACATCTTTGTAAAACAAACATCGGGAGTTGCAATGGGAATCTGCCCTGCCCCACCGCTCGCCACACTCTTCTTCGCCTTCCACGAAGACGTCGTATTCGATAAATGGAAACACTGCATCTCCTTCAACCGTCGCTTCATCGACGACGGCCTAGCAGTATGGCTCCACCAATCCACTATTGAAGAAGACGAAAAGTGTTGGCAAGCGTTCCAAGATGATATCAACGACTACCACGGCCTCAAATGGACATTCACGAAGAGAGAGAAATCGGTCGACTTCATGGATATGAAAATTAGCATCCAGAACAACGAAATAGTAACCGACCTCTTCGAGAAAAAGATGGCACTCTACCTATACATACCGCCACATTCAGCACACCCACCAGGAGTACTGACAGGCTTAATTATGGGACAAGTGTTTCGAATCTTCAATCTCTGCTCGAATGTAAAAGACATGCAGAGACATATCCTTAACTTCCATGACAGGCTGTGTAGACGAGGATACTCTCACAAGGACTTGCTGCCCCTATTTGAAAAGGCAGCTAAAAACGCAGAAGCATTCAAGAACAAGTCGGAAGAGGAAAAGGAAAGGGAGAAAATCCAAAAGGAAGAAGCAGCAAAAAAACGTATCTTCCTGCATCTAAAATACCACCCCAACGACCCTAAGTCCTCAACCATCCAACGACTATTCAAGAATTGCATTATGCACCCACCTGGGCAAAAGCCCTTCAATGAGATAGAGAACGACGACGGACACCAAATACCTCTCGAGCGCCTAACAGTATGCTATAGCACACACCCAAACTTAGGTGCACTCTTCTCATACCGTAAAATCTGCAAGCGAAAGGGGCTGAAAGTGTCATCCTTCCTCAATGGGCTGAAGGAGGATTAGATCGCGAGTAAGCCCCTTTTATTTTTCGAGCTCAGCAAAGAGACAGACTACGTCTGTCTCTTTGCAGAGCTCTCAAAATAAAATGTCTTAAATTGGCATCTGTCGCAGCGGAACTCAAAATTCAAATCTTTAGTGAACAGGGGAAGTTCACGTGTGGAATAGTAGGCACTGGGGCCGCCACACACATTTAGCTCAAATTTCTATTCGTCATTTAGATCTAAATACTCCGGTATTTCTCCAAATAGTGGTAAGAGAGAGAACCATCACCAGCAACGTCCGTAGATGGTGTCAACACCGAAATCATAAACTCCATGATCACGCTCTGCTGGAATAGCATTGTAACCGGATAAATTATCAATTAGTAGAATCATCTGTGTCTACTTCTGAAACTTGCTTCCCCTCCCCCAATAACAGTCTAACGAAGCTAAGCCATATATATATGATGCCCCCGGCTTAGCTAAATTACTGGTGGACGTAAACGTCGTGAAGCTCCGGGAACAATTGCTACGTCCGAAAATCGCCCCAATGTCCGGCGCCTTCCTCACGCAAACTTCAATGCAATGCGCGGTAGAGAACATTTGGAGAGATTCTCGATGAGCCCAACTATGTGCCCTCCTCAATCCCTACGCTAACACAATTTCAATTAATCTGCGCCGGAGAGCACGCTCAGGCCAAGGAGTTCAAGGACCTGGAAACCCAGTTAGTTGTGGCATAAAATAACATTATCAAGGAAATGCGCCGATTCGTGGTGGAATTGGTGTCGTTGGAACAACAAATGTTTTTGCCAGAGATGCAAACGCTACGTTTTGCAACATTACGCACCTAAAAAGAAGAAAAAGCGGAATGCTATGTAACCATCTCTGGACTGGACAATGGAATAAGATAAACACCCACGTGGCTGTGATGGATTATTTGCATCCGCAATAAGCCAACTTATCCGTCCTGGCTAACCGTTGTGACAACATTTCCATGGAGAAAGTTCTACTAGTCTACAAGGAGGAATGTAAACTGGAAAACTACCATCATCCAAAAATCAACCCAAACTTCGCGGCAACTCGGCGAGATCGAAACCCCCAAGACCGCCAATCCCTACACAGCTTCCGTCCCCCCCAACTTCAGGGATAGAAGGCAATGTAAGGACACCAGTTCTACCCACCGACCCCCCTGGGTCGAAGGACAAGGACCAATGAAGGGCAGGGTAACGAAATGAAAGAGGAGGCAGCAGAACCCTTGGGTAACCCAAAGCCCCCCACCCTGAAAAGCAGTGAAGGAGGACACTCCGATCCTACCCAAAACCAAAAGGGAGATGTAGAGGACCCCACACAGCAAACCCATCAAACAAGTTGCTAAAAGGAGGAGAAGAAGACATTGAGGATGAAGAAAGAGGTAAACCACACCTCACGCAACGAGGCAGCTGCTGAAAAGATAATGATAGAAACAACGGGAACACCGTGGACCTACTCAGCGACACGAGTGACCGCCCGCGAAAAATGAAAAAGAAATAATAACAGCAGCTGCAGCGAAGCGAAAAAGAAAAATAGAGCCACCGAAAGTAGAGCAGACGAGGATAGCAAGCAACTCACTGTAGTCCAAGCTGTTACTACGGTCGGAGGAGCATCGAAAAAAATAATGATAGAATTGACGGGAACACCGTGGACCTACCTACCCAAGAGTGAGGAGAGCGACACGAGTGATAATGGGTACGATGACAACCAAAAAGAGGAGGAAGAAAAAGAGGAGGAGGAGGAGGATGAAGAAATAGTCGTTGAACCGCCCGCGAAAAAGAAAAATGAAAAAGAAATAATAACAGCAGCTGAGCGAAGCAGATAAAAGAAAAAAGAAAAATACAGCCACCGAAAGTAGAGCAGACGAGGATAGCAAGGAATGCAGTCCAAGCTGTTACTACGATCGGAGGAGCATCGAAGGGATTACTGGTATGTATGTGCGAACTAATGAAACACTCACTCCTCTATTTCCTTCATTTACTCTCGCTTTTCAGACACAACGGCGATCGTACTTTCAGCAGCCATCCTCGAGTCTCTTGATACGTGACGGGCACAAGCTAAAGGAAGCGATTCAAGCTGGATCTGAAAAGTAAATGATGATGTTACGTACCCCCTGTCAAACAAACAGGTCAAGCGGTTGAGGGTTCCGCTGCAAGGACAAAAGTCCTGCAAAACAAAGCATGTTTACATGCACGTTAACAACATCTTTGAAACTGCGCAGAAACTCCCCTCGATAGTCAGATGGCAGAGGCTACATAGTATGTCCTCCACACCTCGGATCTTTGAAGGGAGTATTATGCACCAACGAGCCAAAAAAGAAGAGAGTGACACCAAGATACGGGCGCTCTCACTTAGACTTAGAACACCATGGATCTCAAGATAGCCAACGAGCTAAAAAGAGAGATTGACACCAAGATTCGGGCATTCTCACTTAGAAGGACCATGGATCGAGAAAGTGTACCATCTGCAGGCGAAAGGAGCTGAAAGTGTCATCTTCATCAGCAAGCTGAAGAAGGATTAGATCATGAGTAAGCCCCTTTCACTCTTTGAGCTGCATCCGTCTGTTTCTATGCTTGGCTCCCAAAACAAAAAGTCTTAAGATGACATCTGCTGCAGAAGGGAAACTTCAAAACTTTGGCTTACGTAAACAAGGGAATCTGCAAGCAAAAGGGGCTGAAAGTGTCATCCTTCCTCAATGGGGTGAAGAAGGATTAGTTCTTTGCTTAGCTCTCAAAATAAAATGTCTTAAATTGACATCTGTCGCAGAGGACTCCAAACTCAATTTTTGTGAACAGGGGAGGTTCGTCAGTGTGGAATCGTAGGCACTGGGGCCGCCGCACACAATTTAGCTCAAATTTCTATTCGTCATTTCGATCTAAATACTCTGGTATTCCTCTAAAATAGTGGAAGAGAGGAACCCCCCACCAGTAATGTCCGTTGATGGTGACAACCCGAAATCATAAACTCCATGATTACACTCTGCTGGTATAGCATTGTAACCGGATAAATTATCAATTAGTAGAATCATCTGAGTCTATTGCACTGCTCAAACTTGCTTCCCCCCCCCCCCAATAATAGCCCCGAGAGCTATGACGCGCGAAGCTTGCCGCTGCCGCGTCGCAATTATATTGGCGGAAGTTTGCATTCCGACTTCGCATCTGGCTGCTGACGATGTACGACGTGTGTGCACTTTCACCTGCTCGATGCCAGCATCACCATGTTGCACGATGATCGGAGTTGGCTCTCTCTTTTGTCAGTGCATGAGGCCAAGGTTTCATTTTCGTCTACTGTAGCTGACGAGCTGAACAGTGCTGCAATATCCGCCATGCTATTAATAATTTCCTCCTATTGACTCTCATTCTTTCACACAATATTATCATGTCAACAGACAAGAACGATATCGAGCTCGAAGCTATGCGAAGTGTCGGGGTGCCAGGAGAAGATGATACTCCTATCATCGTTGCTGGTGATGTGTCTACTATCGAGCAACTTTCCTCTGTACCTTCTGAGTACATTAGCCAGGACGACAAACAGCGTCCATTACAACACGTCGATGCTGAGGGACACAAATATACATACGCTCTGAACCCGCTGCGTTACTCTGTGTTTCTAATTCTCGCCCTTGAATTGTTGGAGCGGTTTTCCTTTTACGGATTGTACATGACACAAACGAATTATCTGACTGGGGATTATGACGAAAATTGGAATGCAGACTTGACTTCAATGGATGCAGCTTCGCTTGTATCTTTATCCACAGCGGTGGCTTACACAATCCCGTTTATTGGCGGCATGCTTGCAGATTCGTACTTGGGTGACTACAAGACAATACTTGTGGGAGTCATAATGTTCTATCTTCCTGGGTTGTTTGTGATTGCATCATCAACCGCTCCAAATTGGGTGTTGGGAACAAAAGACTTTAACATCAAAGCTTACAAGATTGCATTGCTCATACTGTGGCCAGTGGGCACAGGCATTGTAAAGGCTGTTGTGAACGTATTTGGTGCTCGGCAGTACCACCCCATACTGCAACGTTCTATGGTGGAATCATTCTATGTTCAGTTTTACATGGTCATAAACGTGGGTGCTGTTGCAGGATGTATTGTCGTACCAATTGCTGCTCGAACTAGGTAAGATGTTACATTCAGTAAACTTCTTTCGTTGCATCGTGAATTTGCACTGCATCATGCGACAGACTCTGAACAGTTGATCTTCCTCTTGACATTCGCAGCATTGCCGTTGCTTACAGTATTCCATTCGTGCTGCTACTTGTAGCTGTCATGGTCTTTGTGGCTGGTTCGAAACGTTATGTTATTCGTATCCCACATGCTAGTCAGACACATATTGTGACTATGGATGAAGAAACGGCAGGAGTTATTGCGAGCCACAAGCAACCAAACTTCCGAGATGTCGCACTTATCATGGCGTTGATCATCCCGTTCAATATTGCTTATAATCAGTGTCCGACGACGTTCATGGTGCAGGGGGCGGTTATGGAACCGTTCCTTGGCTTTATCGAGGCACCTTCGCTTGATATTTTAGACTCTGTGAGTGTTTTGGTGGCAGGATTCATTGTGAGCAGTTATTTATACCCATTTCTAGCCAAAAACAATATCAAGATGGCCACTGGATACAAGTTTGCACTTGGGAGTGCCATCGGAGCTTTGGCAATATTGTGGTCGTTAGTTGTTGAGAAATGGATTCATGAAGAGTATAACCGATCGGGAGGGAAAATAAATGTGGTCTGGCAAGCTCCAAGTTACATATTAGTTGGTATGGGAGAAATTTTCTCAATCAGCACTGCCTACGAGGTAGCATTTACAGCGTCACCTCCCAACAAAAAGGCGTTTGCTTGTGCTTTCAACCTATTCTGCATTGGAGGCATCCCAAATATGCTGTCACTTGGTTTGTATCGGCTATGTGAACAGTGGTTTCAAAACGATAGTGGGAGTGGCAACATAGGAAGAATTCATGACTATGCTGAGGCAAACGTTGCAAAGTATTTTTGGCTCCTTTTTGTAATAGCCTTGCTTGGGGTTGTGATAAATTTATTACAACCTGTCAAGAAATGGATATCGTCAGTTGAAAATATCGCTGCAAAGGCATCTTCACTGTCAAGCACGCCAAAACTTTCCAGAGACAAAAGAGGTACAAATGAAAGAGACGAAACTGATCCTTTATTGTCAACTAAAAAGCATATCAAATACTTAGAAGAAGGTGAAGGCCCATTGATATACAGGTTGAATACGATGAAAGCGGAGTTCTCGAAAAAGAAGGCGAGAAAGATATGAAGATAGAAGACAAAGATGGATCTTAAAATAAAAAGTGACACATATGAGCAAACATGAAGCGCAACATTCCATAAAAACTTCAAACAACGATTTACCCCCGTGAAAGTGCAATCACAATAACGAACAGATTGAAGATGAAAAAACAGTGACTGGCGGCAAGTCAGAATTTGAACAAAACACACCAAAAACCTTTCTAAATAGCAACAGACGAGATGGAAAATAGCCTACGAATGATATAGTGCGTCAATAGGATATGAAAAAAGTACAAATCAGACCTCATCTGGACCCATACGGTAGTAACTTCGCCGCTAAATAAGATGACGGCTTGAGCTGGTTGATTTATACTTCCTACCATCCCAAACATAGAACATCTGGTCAGTAGCACCGGCTCGGGTCGATGTGGACAGCATTAGATACGATATGGTGTCCCGATGTGGTGCTGCTTGCCAGCCCAAATTGGACCTCGTCTGGACCCATACGAGGTTATAGCTTCGCCGCAACGTGAGATGACGGCTTGAGCTGCTTCATTGATTTTGCCTACTATCTCAAACAAAGTATATTTGGTCAGTAGTACCGGCTCAGGTCAATGGAACAGCGCTAGATACGATATGGTGTCCCGATGTGATGCTGCTTCCCAGCCCAAATTGGTCCTCATCAAGACCCATAAGAGGTAGTAGCTTTGCCATAACGTGAGATGAAGGCTTGAGCTGGTTGATATATACCTACTACTATCGCACGCAAAGTATATTTGGTCAGTAGCACCGGCTCAGGTCGATGTGGACAGCGCCACATACGATGTGGTGTCTCAATGTGCTGCTGCATTGAGACACCACATCGTATGTAGCGCTGTCCACATCCGCCTGAGCCGGTGCTACTGACCAAACGCAGTTAGTATGGGCATAGCCGAAAATAAATGAGCCGGCTCAGGCCGTCATCTCAACTACAAACGACTCTACAACCTCGTATGCGTCGGGTTGAGGTCCACTTTGGGCTGGCCAGCAGCAGCACATTGAGACACCACATCGTATGTGGCGCTGTCCACATCTTCCTGAGCCGGGGCTACTGACCAAAAACAGATAGTATGGGCATGGACGAAAATGAATGAGCCAGCTCAGGCCGTCTTCTCAACTACAAACGACACTACAACCTCGTATGCGTCGGGTTGAGGTCCACTTTGGGCTGTACGACGGATGCAGCACATTGAGACACCACATCGTATGTAGCACTGTCCACATCTTCTTGAGCCGATGCTACTGACCAAATACAGTTAGTATGGGCATAGCCGAAAATGAATGAGCCGGCTCAGGCCGTCATCTCAACTACAAACGACACTACAACCTCGTATG
>JALLBJ010000853.1:0-11050 GCA_036940105.1 Skeletonema potamos | reverse complement strand
ACGTCCATCGACGACACACTTCACCAAACAACCGCTTGTACATACACTGAGGCTTGTCGTCGGCTAAACGGAGAGACCTCACGCACCCACATAACCACTACGAATACAGGAATTGCAAACGTCGGTGGCACACATGCATAGTACATATTACCACATAGTCGTGTGTAGTTAAATAAAATAAGTGTTCCCCCCCCACTTATCTTCTCATGAAATAATGTTCCTACGTGATGAAAGGGAAAGGACATGCTAGCTACATTGGGAAAGAGTTGGAAAGCATGAGGACACCACCTGCTTCATCCGCCACTACCACCGTGGCAGCAGCCATTTCTGTGGTCGCACTCACTCTGGCTCTCACCATCTGGAAACGTGTTTCACCGGCAGTGAAAGAAGAAAGCAACAAAAACGGCGCTCGGGATCCCCCCACTCCATCGGTAAGCTGCAGCTGTCTTATCATATCAAATTAGAAAATTAGGTAAAATTGCATTGAGCTATGGTACCTAAACGCTATCCATCAAAGGTGTCTCCTACGGTCTGAATTCGGAGTTCGTGATCTGTCGATTATTCTTTTTTATTTTTCTTACTGAAGACTCGAACTTTTTTAATGTTATTTTTTGTATTAGGATGTCGGCGTAGCATGCCATTGGCTCTACGGCCACGCCTTGGCGCTCCAACCAAATCCAAATTTGCCTCGGGTGTCGCATGACATAATTTTCCTCGAGTGGATGAAACAATTGAATAGCAAAGTAGTTTTGTTTCAGCTTCCAATAATCGGGCGGTTCATTGTGGTCGGAGATGCCGAAGTTGCTAGATTTGTCTTATCCAACAACAACAAGTTTCCAAAATCTCCGACGTATCAACAGATGATTCCCCTGCTCGGGAGGAAGAGTATGGTTGCCGCTGAAGGGAATGAGTGGTCGTCGCAAAGAAAATTATATAATCCTGGCTTTTCGCCCGATTTTCTTCGTGGAGTTGTGGATACAATTCTGGAGAAATGCAATCGCTTCATTCGAAAGCTGGATCAAGATTTGGCCGCCGGTGTTCCGACAGACATGCTCGAGGCCTGTATACAGCTCACCGTAGACGTAATCGTTGCAGTTGCCTTTGGAGAAGATTGGAATGTATACGATGTATCCGATGGTAATGAGGGTCTTCAAACACGCAATGCTATGCGGGATCTGACAGCATTAATTGGTGTCACGATGGGAAATCCTTTGACGCGCTTAAACCCTTTACAGTACTGGAGAAAAAGATGCCTGTCGCGCGCGTTGGAGCGTAATATGCAGAAGCTTGTTAGACGGCGGTTGGCAAAGTTTCAAGCTAGCAAGGATTTGATGCAGCAAAAGGATATTTTATCATTGACTCTTTCTAGCGTGCTGCAATCAAAGAAAACGTCACAACAGGCAGCGGGTGCCATTTCAATCACTAATGATGATATGGAGAATATGACATCTCAGCTTAAAACATTTTACTTTGCTGGGCATGACACAACAGCAACAACCATCGCATGGGCATACTGGCTGTTGCTTCAGCATCCAGCTTCATTGACACGTGCAAGGGAAGAAGTCGAAACAGCACTGGGGAAGGATTGGACACAAGCAGCCATGGAGGGTGAAGAGTTGATCTCGACAACTTTCGAGAAACTGCAGCAATGTGAGTATTTGGACGCTGTAGCCCGGGAGACCTTGCGCCTGTACCCGCCAGCAGCATCGACCAGGTATGGCATTGATCCAAGCGCTAATTCAGATGGGTGGCGCCTGGGAAAAAGTATTGTACACTTAAACTTTTATGCCATTCAACGCGATCCAGATGTCTGGGAAAAACCTGACGAATTTTACCCCGAGCGCTTCCTTGGGGAGGACGGAAGGAAAAGAGTTGCCTCCTCGGGGTATCTCCCTTTCAGCAAAGGCTCTCGCGATTGCATAGGCAAATATTTTGCTCTGCTGGAGGCCAAGATTGCGATTGCTGCTTTGATCAGTCGATTTGATGGAAACGTGATGGACGAGAATGAAGTGTACGCAACACGATTGACTTCCATTCCACTGGGTGGCTGTGCAGTTGCTCTTCGTTTCCGTGGGAAGTAAGAATCATCATGGCGCTCTCTCCCTGATGAGAGGAAATCGTTCTCGTGATTGATTGGAATAATAGGGTACAGCGGCGATAAAAATCTACTAAATATGTTCAGCAATGTTCAGAAGGCATATTTTATCACAACTGTACCTCTCTTGTTTTTCTCTTATCTAGCACTTTATATTCTCCCTGCTGTTCCATTTGGCACACCCTCTTCTTTCCTCACGCTTACGAGCACGTATACTTTCTTCACGGTAACAGAGATAAACATGTTCAGCAATGTTCAGAAGGCATATTTTATCACAATCCAGAACGATATCATTTTCGCTAGACAAGCGAGGTCATCCCGATGTATTATTTTCTCGTTTCCCCCCTGCGGGATTGGACCTGTTATCTTCTGGTAGGGTGGATTGAAATTGACATGATACACATGAAATGAAAACTTCAAGCAAATCAGTCCTGTCAACTGTCAACATTCCATCAAACCGACACTCGTGAATCTGACCACGAAAACATACAGTAGGTCAGCATTCATCGCAGATCGAAGGTAGAGGATGAGCTGTGAACCCGATCAAGATAGCTCTAACAAAGAGGACGCAGTTCTCTCCCTCAATGACCCTGCTTACAGGCAGGTAATGGAGAGATTCTTTCAACGTTTAGGACCGAAAACGACTAGAGTGCCTGATGAATCAAAGCTCACCGAGACGGAAGCGGCGGAGGAAGTCTTCAACATGTTCAAGAACAAGGGTGGGAGATTTTGTAAGGTAGAGAATGGGCGTGATACTGACAATCACAATCGGCAAGTGGTAGAAGTAGGCGACGATGAGGCCTTGAAGAGTGAGTAGCCTGTGATATACTATACTTTTGCTATTGAGAATGAATCAACGCTGAAAATAATTATCTAATTTACTTCGCTTTGCTCATTTTGTGTACGTGAGAGATTCGTATTGACATGGAACGGAGGATGGATTCAGCCAAGCGTTGGCTGGGAACAGAGAGACCAGAAAAGGAAGGAAGCAAAAGTGCAAGTGCAAGGAGCAAAAGTTCCCACACTGAGCAGCGCAACCAACACACGGAGATCCCGTCTATTGACCACTCCATAATGGATGTCGGATCACGCGTTCTCGTCTCACGTGGGATAGACGAGTCATTTTGTAGAGCGACAGTCAAACATCATTATATACATGATGGTAGACGTTGCTTCCTCGTTCGCTTTGAAGGTAATCAAAGAAAAAAACAGAGTTGGATTGGAGAGGAGGAAATTGCAGGGGTTCTCTTCCAGAGGAATGTTTGTACGAGCACAGACAGTGTAGCTGAGACGCAGTACACCACCCATCACTTCGATCCGCTGGGTGCTGCTGATATACGAGAACGTCTCAGAATGCAAGAGGCTCGAATCGACGCTCTCGTAAGCAGTCGTGGAGATATCAACACGAAAGTTGAATAATTGGATTGCCGTAGCAATCAAATTGTGTCCCAAAACGACCGAACTTCAAAAATTCTTAGCGATTACGACAGTGCCATCAGCAAGCTTCAAGAAAGCACAGATTTTATTGCCGCACAATTTCAGGGTGATGCCATCGAGCTCAAATCAAACCAATGCATCCAAGATATCCGTATCAATCGAGTTCAGAGCGAGCTAGGCGATTTGTCAGTTGAACTAAATGTGTCAAAAGAAAGGTTTGAATCCTCAGCTGGGGATTTACAGTTTCATTTGGATGGCCTTGTGAAGTGAGTAATACGATTGAATCGCCACAAATGTTTGTTACTTTATATACATAATCATCTCACGATACTCCAGTCAAGTTGCCGCTTTCCGGAGAGAGGCAATAGACATTCAGACGAGAGTTGAAGATTATCGCATCAGCTGCTCGGATCGTCCTCGGTATCAAGAACCTCTAGACGAATCAACCATTCAAGCCCTGATCACCGAGGCTGTTGACAACTCCATCAAAAACAATGAAACAATGACAAAGATTACACAGAAGAGCAACCTCTTCGTCAAGAAGGTAAATGAGATGTCTGCATGTAGCGTTAATCACTCAAAAGGCTTGAGCAGTCATGCAAAGGCTTTGCGTGTGTTAGACTCCGAACAAAGATCGATGAAAACCACCATTACCGAATTTGCAGAGGAGCTTCACTCTTTGAACAGACATCGCTCTGAAACGGCAGCATATATGAACCGTTTAGAACTCCAAGTGACCCGGAACGAAGCTCGAAATGCCCTAATCATTGATAAATTGTTCGGCGAAATCGAACAGCTGAAGACAGTCATTGATCAATCTTCCAAGGATACTCAGTCTGCTCTGATAACTTCAACGAAACGAAAATCACCCCAACCTACATGCTCAGAAGAAAAGAAGCGTCTGAAGCTGTGACATGATGAGTGGTACGGTATGACATCCTACTACACACAAAAATTAGCTGAACATGGCATCACCCTAATACAACATATGCTGCCATATGTTTAGATATAAGTCCAAACCCTTCGGTTGTAAATCTAGAATTGAGAATTGCCAATGAACAACAGAAAAAAGTGATGAGATTTTTCAGAATCCCTAAATTGACTCTGTGCGATGGCGTGCCAGCATGCCACGAGATATATTCGTGTAGTCCTTCACACTAAACATGTCAATCGCTTTTCTCTTTGCGTATGGGAAGCTAGCCTGGAATATATCAAATGATGGATCACCTTTCAATGCAATACCTTCCAACAAACCCAAGCCTCTCGTCACCAACGCAAAGAAGGGAGGGACACTGAAAGGATGTTTAAAGAACACTTCATTCAACTCATTTGAGATAGCCATCAAGCTGCGTTTGCGATCGTGCAGATTTGATCCCGCTTCAAGTAATCCTTTTTTCAGTATAGTCTTTAGCACCGGCTTCAACTCCGTAACATCCATATCATGCGGAAGGAAGCCAAGGTGCTTAGCGTCGTGTGCGATCAACGTATCATAGTCTCCCTGGAGAAGATTGACAATAGCACGAGTCATGGCATTACGAGCATTTTCATCTACGTCGGCCACAAGTCCAAAATCAAGGAGGCATAACGTTGGTGTGCCGTCGTCGCTCTTTGTTACATATAAATTTCCAGGATGCGGATCCGAGTGAAACTTCCCGATATCCAATAGTTGACATAAGAACAACTCAACACCAATTGGAATTAGTTGTCGGATTTGTTGTTCAGGTGCCTGTGCTAAAGGAATCCCTTCTATCCACTCTGACACAAGAACCCTATTTGTTGTAAATTGTTCGTGCACTCGGGGAACAACCACCTTCTTCTTCCCTGAGTTGAACCGTGAGTGCAACTCCTCACGAAAATAGATCTGATTTGCAGCCTCCGCACGATAATTTAACTCCATGAATGCTCCATGAGCGAACCCATTCAGAAATGCCTCATGATAGGGAATCTGGTTGGTAACTAATGAGCAGAATTTATCCACAACTTTCCCGTAGGATAGCAAGAGGAATAGATCCAGCGTGACTATTTCAAGTATATCAGGTCGTTGGATTTTTATGGCAACTTGCTGCTTTGACTCCTTTGTGATTGCTTTGTATACTTGTCCTAGACTTGCCGAAGCAACAAGACGTGGCATCTCTTCAAAAACACTTGTCACAATACTGTTGACTTCTTCTTCATTCATGTTATTGTAGTCATAATCATTATCAATACCCGCTTTCTTCTTCGACGCTAGATCTTGTGCCAAAACTTTCATTGCAACCTTATCATCAAAGGGAGGCACTGCATCACAAAGGCGTTGCAACTCATATAAAACGGTAGGTGAGATCAAATCAGGACGAATAGAGAGTTGCTGGCCCACTTTGATGAATGTCGGGCCCAGATTTGTCAGTGCAGCACGTAATTTTTGAGACAGATCTATTTCCATTTGTTGTTTGTGTCCTAAATCTACAACTTGATGCCCTTCATTGACGTCGGCAGCACTACTGATATTTTTCATTGCCCATGGTCGTAGCTGGAACGAATATAAATATTCTCCAGCAACTGGCCCTAGCTCAACTACAATGTGAAGAAGACGCTTTGCAATTGTGACGGGCCGATGCTCCCAATACTTGGCTAGCGAGTCACCATCGTAGTAATCTCTCGGTATAATTGTTTCTATTGACGAAGCAAATTGTTGTTGTTTGTTCGCCTTCCACTCTACGTAGTTGGCATATGTTAGGCCAGTGATGGCGGATGCAGAGGCAAGAGAGGAAACTGGTCGGCGGCGGACGATCCCGAGGGCCGACCTTGCAGTGATTGATGGAAAACTCATTGGTAGATAGTGCTATATGCCACTGATCTGCTGCGACGGTTTGTGTTGGTATTGTACTCCGCTTTTGTCATCGACTGAATAATATTGTTCTTCCTCTCCTCCAACTTACAACATCGATTCTGCCACCGCACGTTTTTCTTTTTTCTTTGCACGTGTTTGCTTTATTTCGCTGACTCACGTGCTCGTGCCCCGTTTCGGGGCTGTGGGCTGTGGGCCAAAATCCGAATCAAAGTCAACTCACAACTCTCATCCATCATCATCGTTCACACAAATCTTGATGAATCTTGAATCTCCACCTACTACCGCTGCATGAGGCATGAGGAGAAGATGATTATGCCTTCGTCCTAAACATACCATCATAATAATAGAGGAGATGGTCGAATTCGGCAGAAGACTCCACGATGCTTGTGCACAACATGGCGTCGCGTGGACTGGTCATTGCATAGCCTACGACGACTTGAAACTTGTCATTGAAAATGAAAAGCAATCATCATCAGTATCAGTAGCAGCCGATACGGAAGCATCACAGCAAGAGTTTAGATATGCGCTAGACCGTGAGATTGAAAAGGCTGTATTGTTCGTACTGCAGGAGCAGGGATCCATAGCCGCCGAGCTAGAGCGATTGGCAGAACGCCGTGCTATTGTTATTCAAAAACATCTCACCATCACCACCTTGCAACTAGTGAGGGGAAACGATCACCACCTCTTCCCAGCCCAACTTCTTCGTCAATAAGAGTTACGGCTGTAACGACACCTCCTAGATCGTCATCCGATAAAAGCATGACTTCCTTCGACGAGCTGCGACAAATTCATCAAGAATACGTTATTGTAGCCCGCGACGTAATGCAGTTTATCAAGTTCATTGACCTCAATGTGACGGCAGTGAGAAAAATTCTCAAAAAGTATGATAAAAAGATGAAAACTCTCACATAGTTACCTGTCCGCATACACAAATGAGTATGTTGACTCTCATCTGGACCAACTGTATCATGATGGTGGACTTTCATCATTAGTTGTCTCACTGAGAAGAGCCTTTGATGAATTACACCAGGTAGAAATCATGTTGACACTGAACAGTAAACAAAAACAACCGAGGGGAGGATATTACCAAAATAATCAAAGGAGGATGAATTCATTACCTGTTACATCCCTTACCAGAAATTTGAGGGAAACTGGACATGAAAGAGTCCCTTCGTCGACGCATGTTGCCAACAGAGAGCAAATTACTACTAATCCAGAACCAATATTGCAAATGATTCGAATTTCCCGGGATAGACTGAAGCAAAACACCAAATGTGTAGATTTTATTGCTGCACAGGCACTGATGTTTGAAGCGTTAGATGAGGACGACTCAATAACAGTGGAGGCCATGGTGGGCCCGTCACAAGCTCAACGAATCTCGAGCATATTGAATCTTTCTTCTACTTTCTTGTATATGGCCAACTATTACATTGTTGCACCAACATGTGGTGAGTATGCTGCTCGGGTAGGAAGTACTGAGGCGATGGCAGGTATTGTTATCGGCATGACACCCAACGCCGCTCTAATTGCGACTTTACTGTATGGTTGGTGGAGCAATTACTCTTACAAATCAGCACTTATTTTTGCCGCAACGTGCAGTGTTCACTAGCTCTGCATTGCAATTCAATTTTATTGGTATTGATTGGTCGCTTCTTGAATGGCTTTGGAAGCGCAAGGTCCATCAACCGTCGCTTCATTGCTGATTCATTTTCCAAAAATGAAAGGACTGCAGCATCGGCGGCTTTTGTTACGTCGGCAGCTCTTGGCATGAGTGCGGGTCCTGCGCTGGCAAGTCTCCTGTCTGCAATGACGTTTTCTCCTGAGTCCACACTCTGGACGAAAGAGACGGCTCCTGGCTGGATCATGCTGTGCCTGTGGCTAGTATTTCTGCTATTGTTCAGCTTGTTCTTTGAGGAACCTGATCGAAAATACTTGTTCGGGAGCCGGACAACTGCCACTTTGGAGCTGACATCAAAGAATCAAGAAAAGACCCATCTCTTAGCAGATGAAGCCCCTTCGTCTGAGCAAGCTCCTGAGAAGAAAGGCGAAAAAGTGCAGACAGTTGTAGTTCTGATGATTTGTGGGTTCACTTCGTCCTCAAGCTCGTGCTCGAAGCTCTACTTAGCTCGTGCACCACAGTGACAAGGTTTTACTTCGGATGGAGCTCAAGCAACTCTGGAGCATTCTTGGCCTTTTTGGGTCTACTAATGTTTCCGGCGAATATGGTTGTCGCAAGGTTGAGTTATTTTTATGAAGACAGAGAGCTCATTCGCTCGTTCATGTTAGCAATTCTTTGTGGATGTATCGGAATCATCGCATATCTACGTTCAGTTTACAGTATTTGGCATCTGTATATTCATATCAACAAATGCGCTGGAAGGCCCATCCTGGGCGAGAGGGACGTTCAATAGTGGGTTTCTTGCCACCGAGGCCGGCACATTAGCACGTTCAATCGGTGATGTGCTGATTTCATTGGCAGCGGTGAAGGGAGTTGCCGGAATGCTAGATGCCATTTTCGTTCAGATGTTTTGTCTAGCTCTTATAAGTGTATTCTTGGTACACAAACATTATGATCGTTTGGTGGAAGATGAAGATGACGATGACAAGAGTAATTGAATTAGTTAAAAAAACTGGATTTAGTGTTTCCAAATCTTGATAGTTCTATCCTTGGACCCAGTCGCAACTGATGCGCCGTTGGGGCTCCAATCCAAAGCATAAACCTCATCAGCATGCCCTGGCAACGTGTCCTTCGCTTTTTTACCGCTTGGAATCTCCCACAACTTCGCCGTACTGTCTTTGCTGGCACTCACGAGAAACCTAGCGTCGGAACTCCAAGCAACTTGGTAGACGGCACCGACGTGGCCGGTCATAGTAGTGACAAAATCACCCGAACGACCATTCCAAAGCTTTATCTTCTTATCAAATGATGCGCTTGCAAAGAAACGTGAATCTGGTGAAAATGCCAAATGATTGACTGCCTGCTGGTGTCCTGTCAATCGTTTTATCGGGCGTTTGTTCTCGGTAGGATGCCAAAACATCAAAGTGAAGTCATCACTTCCAGAAATTAATCTTTCTTGCTCGCCCGACCCCTTGAATGCATTATATTTTGCAACTGCAGCTTTGTATGCTCCCTCCCTCCACTCATCAGAATCTCTATCCTTTACTTTGTCCAAATCAGCAATCCTGCCGTAGTGGTCAAACGGACCTGTTCGACAGATGTAGTCACATGACACCGCCAGAGTATTTACGCGGTGCCCATGCCCAACTAATGTCCTCACAAGCAAACCAACTCTACCCTTTCCATCACCCTCTTCTGCATTCCACACCTTAATGGTGCGGTCACGAGATGCAGTATAGATGAGCCCCTCTCCTCCCCATTTCACTGACTCGATGGAATCCGTGTGTCCAGCTAAAGTTGCCTCGCACCGTTTCGTCCTCACATTCCAGATCTTAGCTAGTCCATCTTTGGAAGAAGTGACAAGACGTTCACATTTACCATTATTGCGGTGCATCGGTTCCCAAGCCATGCCTGTAATCCACTTTGAGTGAGCCTTAATTGTTCCACTGGCCTCACCCTTTGTTGGATCCCACACCATCAAGAAGCCACGTTTATCTCCAGACGCGAAACGTTTTCCATCTGGACTCCATGAAGTACTCAAGACATGATCCTTATGTCCCTTGCATGTATGCCGAGGTGTAGATGTGTTGACATCCCAAAAACGGACAGTGGCATCTCCACCGCCAGAAGCGAGATGTTTCCCGTCCGGAGAGTACGAAACATGCAAAATCGCTTCCGTGTGACCTGGCAAAGTGTCAGTACATCTTGTAACCGGACGAACTTTAAATAATGCCAATGGTTGGTAGGTAAGCTCCAAAGTGTGTTCTGTAGATATTTGCTTGTGGTACTCTTTGAGGAATGCCTTGAGCGAGTTAAAATCTGTAATATCAATCTCATCAGTGTGGGTTTTTACCACTGGCTCGCCTGTCGATGGGTTTGTCGTTTTGGTTATACGTTCAATCTTGGCAAAGAAGGCATAGGGGACATGAGATTTATTTGTTGTATGATCCTCATCGTCTTCATTGAGCAAGGAGCGAATCAACGTTCCCAACTCTTCAGTACCCGCCGAGGTAGGAATGTCCATAGCCTCACCAACCGTCTCACCCTCTCTATCACGGAATTGAACAACTACATTGCCCGGAATATCATCATCCTGAATATCGTTTTCGTCGATTACATTGCCGTCGGCATCCCTACGTGTGCGTTTGTAACGCTTGTGTGTATTGTTGATAATGTACCCTCCCTTGCCATCAGCAGTCCTAAATCCATGGTTGACAGGATTCAACGAGCCGACGAGTGAGCCACCCGTCCATGCTACACCACTGAGATCTTTGCCTGTATTTGCCACTGCTGCAGCAGGGAACGATGCAGTTGTTGCGTCCATTGTCACGGCGATTATTTTATGGAGGGCGTCGGAGCCAAAGGTCAATCAAAGGTAGGAGCAACAAAAAAGTTCTGTGAAAAATGGGTGGCGGTGGAAATGAGATTGGAATCTCGGGAGTGCCGCTTCAAGAAAGGAGGAGGAAAGTGATTACAATAATTATGATTCTTCATAATGTAGAATTTCTCACCTTGATCAGGAACGACCATACCACAGTGACAGCACCGCTTCCCGTCTGCTCAGCGAAGT
>JALLBJ010000852.1:0-11004 GCA_036940105.1 Skeletonema potamos | reverse complement strand
CTGAAGAGTACATCATAATTGACCTGTCAACGAAGCTTGAGCTGCTGCGTACAATAGGGTCTATCAAGGTCGTTATGTTACAAAAAGATGTTACAGTTACAATGTTACTTGTTACAGTTACCTCCCGCCTTTTTGTGCCGTCTCTCTCGCGCTCCGGCCTCCGGCCTCCTCGCTCAACGCAGACATGATTCATTTTTTATTGTTTGTGATCATGGCAGACAATCAGCTACTGAGAACCATGTCGACCCCCCAAGCAGAAGAACAACATCATGTCCATCATCTAACGCCGCGGAGGAAGGCTAATAATAATGCGGCAACGCCGTCGTCTTTGTATTCTGCAGCCGCAATGGGTGGCGGTACTATCAATAAGATTTCCGGTGGCGCTATCACACCGTCGCCACCCTCAGCTACAACTGCAGCGAAGAATTCGCGGCTGGATGGCAGCGACAGCGAAAGTGATAGTGACTCTTCGTCGTCATCATCTTCATCGTCGCATAATACAAACAAGATCGATCGAAGGGGGCTGACCTCGGAACTGGCCTCAGCCGGCATCGACACGAGCGGCCTTTCCGACTACGAGCTCCTTCGCCTTCGCAACATTAAACGAAACGAGGCCAAACTGAGATCTCTGGGATTATTCCAGGGCATCACTTCCAAACTCAGAGGCGGGGGGGCTGATGGCGGCAAATATAAAAGCGAGCGTGTGAAAAAGGCGGCAGAGACCCGAAGGAGAAACAAGATGCTGGCGAGGGAGAGGGTGGAACGGCATAATAAGGAGCAGGAAGAGTTGAGGCGAAAGAAATACGGAGGCGACAATGCCGTCGCCGCCGCTAGTGATGATAATGGTGGTAGTGGGCGTGTCCAACCACAAAGAATCGCCAAGGCCGTCACCCCCACTTACTCTGCAAAAGCGATTGTGCCATCGAAACGACGCATGCAGTGGGAGAGCAATTTGTCATCGCTGCAGTCGTTTCACAAACAGTTTGGGACGTTTCAGATTTCGGCAACTCATCACGGCATGGAATATAAAAGCTTGCAGCAATGGAAGAGTCGACAGCGAAAGGAGTATCTGCTCTTCAAGGAGGGAAGAAAAAGTGCGTTGGATAAAGAACAAGTGACACTTTTGGAACAATTGGGGGGAGATTGGTTAATTGGTATTAACCGTGGGAGGGGGAGGAATGTCAGCAGAATGTCAATGAAGAGGAGGTCTACTCGACAATCGCGCAATTTGTGGACCGATTATTCGGATGACGATGATTATGAGGAGGAAGAGAAGGTGATGGCAGAATGGGAAGAGGAGGATACAGAAAGTGACGATGACGAAGCTGCTGCTGGTGATGATGACGAAGAAGTGGATGTTCCGAGTGCTGATTCCTTTTCTTTAGTTTCTGAGGAGTCGGAAGAGGAAGACAAACACCAATATGCAAAGACGACAATGTTGAGTACGTTTTATCTTTCGGAGTCAGACAAATACCCATTTGGAAACGAGAAGAAACTCAGTAGACAATATGATTCAGAGTCAGATGAATTGGGAACTTATTCCGATGTTGATTCGTTGCAAGGTTTGCCCCAAAAACACCGCCATTCAATTCAAAGAAGTAGAAGCAGCAGCACTTCACGAAGGAGGCTGAATTGGGCAGATAATAACAAATTTACTGAGAGACCGATGACAAGTGTGACGAGGAGTAGGAGGCGTCGTGAAGATTCACCGCCAGTGATGAGAAGTAAACGTCGGTTGGTGAGCTCATTAGAAGTTGTCGCACCAGCAGAGATTGAGACTAATTGGTCGTCTCCGTCGCTCAAACGCTCTAGAAGTTATGAAGATGATTACATTACACCACACCGGTCGTCAACACGAAGGTTGTCAACTTACTCACTGAGAGAGGAGGAATCAATTGTTTCCGCAGAGGATGAAACATCATTCCAAGTGGGTTCTGCAAGACTGAGACGAAAGCGTTATGTTCACCAGAGGTCATCTCGACGTGACGAGGGCTACGAACTCATTGAAAAGCCCATGGATGAGGTTGTGGTTAAAGAAATCGATTTGCAGGTCGAACGTGATAAATTGATGGCAGAATATGGTCTCTTGTATGGGCGCAAGTGTGTTATACTTGAGAAAAGAGACCAGTTGGAAAAGGAATTGCGTGGAATGGAGTTTGCTAAAAAGATCTTGACAGATGTGGGTGGTTCGTAGTAAGCGGATTTACATCAACGTAAAGTCTCTACCTTTCTAACTATAACGTTTAAGTAATTACATTTAAGTACATAAAATCGACTTGCACTACTTGCACACACGCGCAACAAAGAAATCAGCTACTTAAGCCTTCACCTTTTCAGCGGCCTTCCATTTACTCATCACTGAGTTAAAATCTGATATAGCGGACGCAGTGGACATATCATCACCTCGCCCTTCTTCATTTGCAATAGTGTTGACGGGAGGTTCTGAGAACCTGTATCTGCTAGCCACATACTCTGAGTGTTTTATTTGAGAACGATTTCCGCTCATCCATTCGGGAGTATGCCGTGCATTCCCCTTGAAATTTCCAGAGTGATTACGACTCATAGAATCAGAGGTTGTTGATGATTGGGTTCGAACTCCTTGAAGCCATTCGGGAGTTGGCCTATGAGTACGAGTCGCTGGACGACTGCAGCTCGACGGAGCGTCGACGGATGATTTAGTGGCTACTTTGTTCCCCTTTGGCATACTATCGCTGCGGCTTGTAGTGTCGAACCTATCCCTGAACTCGTGCCGAGATTGCCTTGGTGAAGTTGAAGCATTTGACTTTGTAGCTTGGCTCTCCACATCTACAGCGACGATCTTCTCACCGCTGCTCCCGGGTGTCGTTGGAGTCTCTTCCTTTCCTTCCACATCGGTCTTCTTCTCACTGTTGATCTCTCTCAGGCTTGACTTCTCTTGTTGGTCCTTCTCTTGTTGTGCATTTTTCGTTCTCCTCATTTCTTTCTTGCGTTGAAGTGCCACTTGGGCACGTTTGTTCAACTTAGCCGTTGCAGAGTGCTCTTCTTTTTTCGCTGTTAAAACCTTTGCTGTCGTACCTTCGTTTTTCACACCTACTCTTACCTCTTGTTTTGCTTTGTCTTTTGCATCTAGTCTCTCTTCGTGTTGCTGCAAGATCTCTGTAGTCACGTCCTTTTCTTCGATTGCTGCTTCGTCGTTACAATGGAAACCTCCTTCCCAAGTAGAAAAAGAGTCCCCAAATGATATGAACGAATCGCCACTCTTCCCATTGTTGCCGAATGTGAACGAAGCTGCTTGGTCAAGGAATGGGTTGGCGACACTTTCGTCCTCAAATGGCTTAGGTGTCAAAAAGTTAAAGTCACTCAGAGTGTCATAGGTTGGCCGGACATAGCCAGAATCGACAGCGTAGCTGTTGCGACAAGAAGTGCTCTGCTCAGTATCCGACGTCGGTTGGTTCCTGCTCCTGGATTTAATTGCCGCGACAGTATTTGCTTTCTTCTCAAACAATGTCGTGGGTAAGCATACAATTGTACCGTGTTTGCCTTCCAACTCAATACGGTCTTGAATGCCAGGTACATCTTCAAGACAAACACGCTCTTCTATTTCAGGATTCAACTTGCCCTCTGATAACAAAGTGAGCAAGAACCTAAGATCTTTTTTGAATAAAATCGGATCTTCCTTGCAATTCGCCCAGATTCCCTCGTACGTTGAAAACTGCTGAGAGCACGTCAATTGACAATTAAACTTTGCCGAGACAAACGCTCCTCTAGCCTTGTTGGCAAGGTCTTGAAGAAATTCTCTCCCATCGAAGCTATCATCGCTAAAGATGACATTATTACCATCATCTTGATTGATATTGTTGGGAGGTTGGACGTACACCATGCCTCTATCTGTTCCTAAAAGACTCACAAACGACTCGAAAGTTTCTGGAGTGGGAAGAGTCTGAACCAAGACCAAGCTCAACTTCTCTTCCACAAATAGCTCCCATCCAAACGTCTCTGCACCCAATGGCGTAGCACCCATGTCTCTCAAACGATCATGTACTCCCGATGGCCCAGTGGCAAAGATTTGAGATGCGCCAAGTTCCACCGCCAATTCAATTAGTGCTCGTCCCAACTCGGTGTCTCCATCTTGAACCAATAACGACTTGCCCTGGAGTTGATTCAAATCGTACCGATCATGCAAATCAGTCAGCCCAAGCTGGATGGCTTGGAAGGCGGTAGTATATAATCGTGTCATGCACGAAGCCATGGCTGCATCCACATTACGGGGCACAATAACTATCAACGCAGCATCCACCAAGGTGTATTGATGATTGCTCGATTTTTCATCCTTGTACTCAAATGGGTAAATTGCCGCAACACGATCATCAACTTCAATACCATGAATGGCCCGAGCATGTGTAGACAATTGTACGACGCGTCCAATGCAATCTAGACAAGTGGTTTCCACACCAATGGGGAGTGTTGACGCACATCTGACGCCAGGTCGGGTCATGAGATCACGCTTATCTACCGTGGACGCCTCGATTTCAATTAGGACATCGTTCTTGTGACGAGGCCTGGGGATGGCGTGTCGTCGGTCCAATCTCAAAATAGCATCGGGTAGGTTACGTTCTGCTACGCCATTAGTTGGATTGGTATGATCTAGGAAGTGGAGTGTTTCGTAGCGAGGAAAGAGCAGCTTGGTACCACTATTGCTCTGAGGTTGAGATGAAGCATCAAGAGATGCCTCATTTATCGTTGATGCAGCTCGCTCGTGTCCATGAGACTGTTGATCAATAAAGTTTTCAATGGAAGTTTGACGCTGCTGAGGCTCATAAGAGTTCATGTCACCTCGATCAATTAAGGTATGACCAGTGACATCGTTGCGCTGCTCGTAGAAGATGGGATCTTTTGCGACACTACTTGCTGTAGAACTATTGGAAAAGGCACTCGTATCTGGTGACGAGTCGGTGTTAGTTCTACCTCTTGTAGATCTAGTCGTTTCGAGCTTTTTGATGGCCGCATCAAATTGGTAGGAGTCTGTATCTTTTGGGTTGGAGGGAAGAACTACCTTCATCTTGTCGTTGTTGGGCAGAAGAAGAACGTTGGATAAGGTAATTGATAGGCGGCGGCAGCTAAGGAGAGGAGCTCAGAATAATATAAAACATCACGTCAGTGTCTACACCATGACTCAAGTGTTTTGCTTATCACCAGCAGGTAAAAGATGCAGGTGAATAGGTTCAGCACCACAACCGACGAGATGCGCGATGTTGATGAGAAGATGAAACCACGGCGCACCTCTCTCCACGTGAAATCGCTCATCAACATTCACGCAAAATAGCTTCGTTAGGGGGGTAAATTTTTCTTTTCTTCCCTCTTATGAACACTCTGAGGGAGGGTATTTATTTGTCGGTATGACTTTATTTCACATTTGGTTGAAGCTGGGGTCTATTTTTACTTCGAAAAAACATGCATGTCGTAAAACACAAGAAAAAGGATATCAACAAGACTCAAGTGATTGGCTGCAGATTGCGAGGAGAACACCAACCAAGTGAAACACCAAAAATAATTAAAATGCGGATGTGGCATTATTATTCAGCAGCTCTACTACCATTACTGGTGGCGCCATCAGCATCAAAGGATCAATGCCGACTGTATCTTGCCGAGTCCACAATTCCCGGCGGTGAGTGTGTTTTTGTATCAAACGTGTGCAGCAGAGCGCTCAACCACATCTCTCTTATCTATTACAATTTTATCTGTATCTACAGCCGGCCTGGGAATATTTACGGGCATCGATTTAGAAGAAAACTCAAATGTCGCTGAGCCCGATATCGTGATACCACTGGCAGATTATGACTGGCACACAAACAACGAAATGGACTTTCATCTACTATGGGGCGAATATTCGTGGCAAGGGACCGAAGTTTCTATGGAGACCGATATTATGGGGGGCTCTGCTCTAGTCATTGGAACGGGCTGCATGCCCAATTGTAATTTTGCATTAAATAATGCCCGTGAAGGCAAGCCAGATTACAATCATGCCGGGCTGCAGCGGAAGGATCATGGTGTCACTGGTTTTACAGGATTTCACAATCAACGAATGATTACTACTCGGTCTATTCCTGCCGGGGGAGAGATTTTCGTTGACTATGGTGAGAATTGGTTCGAAACAAGAGGGGTACAAATGGCTCATGTTCCCTATACAATCAATTTTGAGATGGTTGATGAGTTTTTATTGAAATTTAAGAACCTATGCCTCAAGTATCAGACAAGCGATAATCCTGACTTTACCAAGGATTTATGGAGTGTTATTGAAGCAGAAGCACGAGTTATACCAACAAGAAGTGGTAGCGCTCTTCCTTTGACTTTTGAGGATATGCAGTCAGCGCAAGCAGTTGGATCGGCCGAGAGCCGTCTGCCCTACAGCCTAAGGACGATTGAGTGGTTGGATGAGCATGGACGATGCATGGATAACATTCGACCGGGAAATTCCACACTTCCTAATGCGGGTAGGGGCGCCTTTGCCGCAAGATTCATTCCTAAAGGAGGATTGGTTGCACCGGGACCCGTTCTTCATATACCCAACCAGACAGCAATGAATATGTACGGGTCTGATCCACTGACGGATGAAAGAGATGTTACCACCCACACAGGGATGCAGCTTATTGTGAATTATTGCTTCGGCCACAGAAAGAGTACGTTGCTTCTGTGCCCTTACACGTCTCCATCGGCATACATTAATCATAGCCGCAAACCAAATGCTAGAGTTGTGTGGGCAGACAAAACAACACCCAATCACAATGCCGACTGGTTGGTTGGAGACATCGAGTTTCTGAAAGAACAAGAAGTAATCGGTCTATCGCTTAATTTTGTAGCGACTCGAGATATTCAGCCTGGAGAGGAAGTATTTATTGACTATGGGCGTGAGTGGGAGAAGGCATGGGAGAAATACGTCAAGGAATGGAAGCCTCCTGCCGATTCAGATACGTTTGTGCCCGCAAGTACACTGCAAAAGGCTGAATTACAAAAGGGTGATCGTTTGATCCCACTACGGACAGTTTTTGAGCAAGAAGATGATCCATATCCTCAGAACTTGGTCATATACTGCCATACTGATTCATTTGGCGAAGGGTTGTTCCTGTGGGGAGAAGGCGAATATGAGTATGAATGGAGTGAGATGAATAATTGGGATGAGTGGGATCAAGATGTGAACTCCGAGGCACGTTGGACTGCAAAGTTTCCTTGTGAAATCATTTATCGTTCTGAAGAAGCTTACGTTGATGACGAGGGAAACAATATTGGTCACAGATACTCTGCAACATTAATTACGCAAGATAATGTGCAGGAGAACGTGTGGACACAAATAAGTATACCATCGGACGAAAAGCATGTGATACATGACATCCCAAGAATGGCAATCTCAATCAGGGACAAGATGTACTCAAAGAATGAGTTCTTGGAAGGTTCTTTCCGGCATGCAATGATGATACCAGATGATATCTTCCCCGTGGCATGGATGAATCTGCCATAATGCTCTACTTAAATCGCATTGAAGTCATTCCAATTATCTTTTTATTCCCTAAAACTTAGAACACAAATTTAATCAAATATCTTTTTATTCCCTACTACACATATTATAACAGCCACTCTACCACTTCAACTTACCACCCAAGCCATACTTCTCCAACAGTTCCAAGTAAAAAGGCCAAAGCTCCTCTTTCATCTTTTCGCCTCGCAATTCGTTATTTCCATCTTTCGTGTAGAGATCATATTTATTGAAAAGCTGCACCCATTTCATTCGTTCACAATCGTCTGGCTTCATAAGATGATCATAAGCTCCTTTGTCGTGCCATGGGTATGCCTGGAGAGAAAAGCGATGTGAGTGTTTCGACGAGAAACAAAAACGTGATCAATAGAATGAGTAACTTACAGAGTGATATCGAATCATGTCCAAACCTTCGCGAGGAATGGAGCATTCATTGGCCACTAGCATCCGATACATGTACTCGTCATGACCCCAGGCAAACTTAAGTTGATCCAATCCGCAGTTTGGTTCATACATTCCATAGTGGGTATTGTAATGTGGATTGGCCATGTCAGGATTGAGCTGATTAAACTCGGGAAAGACCACTGAATCATTGGGAATTAAGCAACCTACGACGAATGTGTCTCCGCCAAGTGCCCATTGTTTGCCGTTGGGAGAGTATCCATCTTGACCATCTGCTCCATCACCCCATAGGAACATAATCTTTCCTACATCATGCAACAACCCAACGAGCACTAGCCAGTCAGGATGTCCTGCCTTGCGTATCCCCTCTGCAGTTTGGAGCAAGTGAAGCAAATTGGGCTGATCCATATCTGGATCGCTGGCATCGATATAATTCTCTAGCTCTTCAAATGCTTCCTCGATAGTCATGAGCCTTCGATAAGCTCCATTCTCAAAACTGTACTTCTTCTCCATTCGGTTATAAAACTCGACCGTTTGATAGGTCCTCATATCTTTGTAGTGCTGGATGACACGCTCGGATGTCTCAGTGATGTTGTAGGTGCGAAATTCTTCTTCCTTTTTGGTTGTTGCGTTGGTTTGGATGGATTTGATGCTCGGAGGACGCATCATCATCGGAGGAGCTTCCTCACTGGCGCCAACGGTGGTCATGGCTCTAAATTGTATTATTATGATGCTATTCTTATTCTGAGGGGGAAATGGGTAGACAATAACGATGCTTTTCAGCACAGTAGTGTGGGAAGAACTTATTTTGCGGTGGTGGGCCGGGAACGGGACTTGTTTCAAGACACCGCTTCCCGCAATTTTTGGGAAGATGTCCTGCCTATCAACTAATACCTCTATGTATCTATGGCAAAAGAGCAACAACTTAAACGCCGTCGTTCCCAACTCATTCGGGTTATGAAGCGGTGGACGGGCGGCTGCGAGTCAGCACTAAATCGACGGCTGCTGTGCCAAGAACACGAAGCAGCACACCACCATCTTCTTCTTGGTTCCTCCGGCTGCAGCAGCATCTAATAATTCATCATCAATAACTACCACTCTTGCGCAGCAGGTCCAGCTCCGCCGTATAAGATCAGAGAAAAAGGTGTCTCTTGCAGCAGCTAGCCGATAGTGAGCGCTGAGATAAGCTAGCTGAGGAAGAACGAGATGAGTTGTTGCTGCTGCGGGGAGACGACGAAAATGAAAGGGGGCCTATATTTAAAGACAGAGGAACTGAGCTTAGGCAAAACGTTTGCATCGAGTCTTTTGTATGTGAATCTGTTCGAAGTGGTGGAAATGATAGCCGGTGTACATTCCTCGGGGGATGCCATTGGATGAAGGGCATGGGTTGTTGTTATGCAATACTCGTTGGGTTCGTGACATGTGATGAAGAAACGTTCGCCTTCGTCCTCATACTGGTGTCGCCTCACACAAAAAATGCCCATGATGACTAATGTCAACTCTGCTCATATTGGTGAACAAGAGGGCGATGTGTTTACTATCGAAGTCGACATTAGGACTTCGTGCTGAACTTTTCATATTCATCTCGTCAACTCACGGCCCATACCACATGGGAGAGATTACCTGACAACGTCTGGATAGCAGTAGCTTTCAAGAGGAATAGTGGGAGAGAGGCCGATTTAATGCCTTTATACATCATAACATCATGATGGAGGAATGATTGCAATCGTAGATTACGATATTTGATGTTTCAATCGGCGGTGCGCTTGGGTTACACGATGGAGGTATGATTGTAGTATGACATCTCGCACTTTCTGGTGCATGGTACTTCCATCTTGGTCGCGGGTGGGATTGGGGTCAGCACAGACACAATCTTGGATGACATTCATACAATGATTGTATGGGCACAGAAGTTGAGAATAAGGGGATGACCGGTGGATGGTGGTTAGTGGTTTGATGCCCACAGAGAGTTTAAGATTGATGATTACTTGACTTGAGGATTAGTGCAATAGTAAAGAATGTATCCGTTTCTTTCGTCGTTTAATATAATTACAACAGGCATAAGATTCTTTGTTCAATCTCGTTCCCCTCATGATATACCCAGTAAGCATTATTACTTTCTTTCTTGCTACTGTTCTTTCTCAACCAACTCAAACTACCTCCTGATATCCAAGTCTTAAGCCGAGAATGAATTTGTAATTTGATGCATCACATCTGGAATGGAGCTTACCAAAGTATCCACCGCCTCTCCTCCAGAACCACCTACCTCACCCCCCTTCTTGAAGTATCCATCAATAATATCCTTCGCCAAAACACCCAACACCACATAAAACCCATACTGACTCACAAAATCCACCGCCTTTCGAAGTGGAGAATTATCTTCCGGGGCATAAATTGGTTCCCAGTCTGGATCCTCGGCCTTGCGTTGATTGTATTTAATGTAAATATCGAGCATTTCCCCGTCCATTAGGAATTTGTCTACCTCGGCTTGGAGTTGTGTGGGAGAGAGGGTGGGAATGTCCGCTTGGAATTTGGAAACTAGATCCTCTCGACTGAAGAATAGAAATTGTATTTATCGTGATGTGTATCAGATGTCTTGGTAGATGCAGCGCACAAAGAGAAGAATAACTTATAATATTAATATTCACTTACGTTCCAATAAACTCGAGCACCTCTTCAGCATCAATACCCAACGCCAACTTTTCTTCCTCCACACCCAATATTTGATATTGTTCTTCTTTGCTCATTGTCGAAAGTTCATCTGCCGTCAGTGTTGCCCGTAGCTGTGGTGTACTGGACGTGCATCTTGATGTTACTGCTACCGACGTAGCTGATGGTGCAAAGGCTAGTGTTGCAGCTGGTAGAGCAGCGGCCAGTGTGATGGCGGCAGTGAGAGACGTCTTCATGGTTGTTGTTTTACTAATAGGTTTGGATTTTCATCAACTCTTCACTCTTCCACCGTGGAACTGAGTCTATTTTTTCTCACTTATGTAAAAAATAAGGCGGGAAAAGGAGAATCCAATAGTCTGCTGTGACACATACTAGGAGCCACTTCATTTTGAACGATGTCTCGGAGTCTGTCCGTTAGTTTGTTA
>JALLBJ010000851.1:0-11292 GCA_036940105.1 Skeletonema potamos | reverse complement strand
AGCTCCAGCAAGGGGTCCGCCAGTTCCAACATCAACATTGTCACGGACGGAGGTTCTGTAATCTGACATGGAAAGCTGTGTCGTGGAGGGTGATTTGGCCGCAGGGGCGAAGGCACTAGCGCCGGTGATGGCGAAAACGGATAGGGCAGCGAAGAGCTTCATGATGTCAATTTTTGAATTTTGAGTTAGCAAATTTATGCAACGGAAGTGGAGAGCAGTAGTAAAGCAGTGCACGCAGCGAAGAATGTCGTTAGCGCATTCAAATTGTTTGAGCAGAAGGCAAGGGTGTTTGAATGGATGATGTGAAGTGCGTGGCAAGGGTTGAATGGAAAGATCGATGAGTGCACATCATGTGATTGTTGTATCCGAGGATATCAAAATTCAAATCTCTACCCAACTGACGTACCTAGGAAGCAAACTGACACGTCATAAACCGTCAGTTTAGATCTCGAAATATCAACGTGCTACTGAGGTCCAATGTTGATCGTCAGCATACGGTTCTAAATGGTTCAGATAGAGTGAAAGAGAGGAAGAGATCTGCACGAAGAGGCTTCTCTTTTCTCCTTCTTAGTGATAACATCAATCTTATTGATTCCTACGCAAATTTTCGTAGACAACATACGTAAGCGAAATTTTGGTTGGGCGCGGCCTCGGAGGAGGAAGCCTGGGCTCCCACCGTGGATCGGGACGTCGATCGTTCAACGTAAGCCTCACGTGTGCCGCTACAATCGATATCAAAGCGTTGTTACCTTAGTTCACCCACCCTCTATCCGTTGCGGAGACAAATAATAGATAACATGAAGCTCTCTGCTGCCATCTCACTGATTGCCTTGACCGGCGCCAATGCTTTCGCCCCTGCGGCCAAGGCCCCTGTGACCACGCAGCTTTCCATGTCAGAGTACAGAACCTCCGTCCGCGACAACGTTGATGTCGGCGTTGGAGGATCTCTCGGCCGCGCTGGANGACCCCTTGCTGGAGCTATGGGCGGACGTGATCTTGCTGAGATCTGGGACAACTCTTCTCCCGTGATTGTGCAGGGAGGATCGCTTCGTACTTGGTCCTTTGCCAACCCTGCTATTGAGTCTGTGCAGGTTTTGTTGAAGACTGAGGGACGTCCACTTGATGCCGATGTTGAGCTTTGGCAGGGACCCGACAACACGCCCCACAAAATGCGTGTTTACGTCGAGGATGGTGCCCTTCGTACCTTCAACGCTGTGATTGGAACTCCTCGTGGCCCCAACACTGTTGCCATCCGTAACATTGGACAGCTCGAGTTCCCCCTTGACGCCGTTGTGAGGCCCGACCGTGACGACGGCCTTGCCGCTGGAATTGCCTCCGTTGCCACCCGATCAGAGACCATCCAAGGAGGAGCCCTTCGTACATACCCCTTCAACCCTACCGTCGACTCCGTTGCCATCATCTTGAAGACTGACGGACGTCCATTGAATGCCAGAATCGAGTTGTTACAAGGCCCCAACAACAACAAGCAGGTGGTAGAGCTTTACACAGAAGATGGTTTGGACCGTCCATTCTTCGCTATTGTTGAGACCCCCGGAAGTGGAAACGTTGTTCGTGTTGTGAACACAGCACCTGTNCCGTCCATTCTTCGCTATTGTTGAGACCCCCGGAAGTGGAAACGTTGTTCGTGTTGTGAACACAGCACCTGTTGAATTTCCCCTGTATGCCAGTGTTGATGCCTACCGTGTCGGCGGCGGCGGAGACTGGGCGGATGATGGTCTTATGATTGGACGTGCCTTCTAATTACGTCATCATCTACTATTTAATTGTTTGATATCCTCAAGTTATAAAACAAGTTTAGGGGCAGGTTGCACCAATTTGCCATCACTTAATTCGAGGTCCTTGCCCGACGATAAGAAATAAAGCTTTGGGCCTCGCATGTTTTTGAATGCTAGCAGTTGGGTTGCAGCCATTTAGAGAGAAGGGACAGGCGGACCTGTGTTGTGGAAGGCTACAGCAATAATATAAGAATATGTCGTTAATAATTCACGATTATCTGTGTCATTTTTGCCTTTTGATAAATGTATGTGTATCTTGTGCTCTGAATTGCTGTTGTAGTTCTTGGTTACTATTTGTGAAGTGGAAGTTTTCTCTGCAGAAAAAGGAGATGGATGACGACTCAACATGAAAGGGCATTGTTAGCAAACCCCCAGCGTAATTAAGGCAGGCAAACGTCATCACTTGAGTCTTTTCGTCATCACCAATGCCTTTGCCTGAGCGGTTGGAATCACTGTAGCATTCAAGATTTCTCCCTCAAAGCTCACGTGAGAACTACCTTAATGAAAGCTTTTTATTTCGCTAACAACAGTATTATTGTGTAGCAGCATTCCTCCTCCTTCATGCAGCATTGTCCAACTATATGAGATAACAGTCTCAAACGTAAACCAAAGTCTTCCCAGCCAGGAGAACACTCGGGGGAGAGACTTTTTCGTTAACTTTTTCTGACATTTTCTACGTAGGAATCAGTATACTTGCGCATTATTGAGGGAGGAAAAATTCATCTGCGACGACAAAGACCAAAAAGACGCTTTTTAAATTTGCTAGAAAACTAGTAGACTACCGGCCCAGAGCACGATTGTAAGGCAGGCTTGCCCTTCCACTGTAGCAGTTCAAATGGACGGAAGTTTCAATAATAATATGTCAGGAATGGGAATGGGCGGTGGCGGCGGCGGCGGAGGCGGTTCCAAGAAGGCTGTCCATGTTAAGGTGCGTTATGTTTTGGATCGGTGACACATCTTGTATCTTGTGTATTAGTGACTGTGAAGGGAGAGGGATGCAACCACCCCATCGATAGTCTATACTTACCACTATCAGTGCCCATGAGACAGTGGGGGGCTCGCTTTTCATACCTGTTGTTCTTTTTTTCCAATGCCATTGATCGGAATAATTATTATTTATATTTGGACATGATCAGTCTCCATAAAAGTCATACGATGACTATAGTCACCATGACCATGAAGCATATGACCGTATGAAAAAAAAATTGCTCACATAATAGATTCCTCTTCTTTATTAACAACCCTTTCTGCCCCGCCGACATCAATGGTCGATGGAATTGCGTCTTCCGTTCACCTACGTTCCTCATCGATGTCTGCCGCCATCAATTATCACATCATAATTCCCCACGATGTTCAATCATCGCATCATGGCGTCCGCTAACACCGTAGTGGGCAGGCAAAACCATCGCTCTAGGTACATTCCCACAAGGTGAAGCAGAAGATAAATGTGCTCGTGCCAAGGCCCTAACACGAGCATGGCGCTCTACTATGCGGCCTAAGCCTACTCGAGAATGGGTCATGCTGGAGCTTGAACGGCTGGGCGTCCGTGTTGTGTCTGGTCGTTTAGGGAGGGGAAAGGATGATGAAGATGGGGATGATGTAAGTGATGACGGTGATAAGAAGAGCATCACGGATAATAATATGAGTGGAGGGAACAATAATATGATGGGTGGAAATAATAATACGGGTGGTGTAAGTTTTGAAGAAGTTTTCAGTGTTGGTCGTCTGCCAAGTACTTGCGCATTCACAGATTGAATCTTATTCCACTTTGGTACATGTTTTCTTTCATTACTTTGATTTTAGATGGGGGGGAATAGTATGGGAATGGGCAATATGGTGAGAAATCTAATTTGGTTCTTTAGTGTGTAAATTTTTTTTGTGTTCTCACTCGTACTGAATCCATACTTCAGCAGGGAATGGGCATGGGAAACAACAACATGGGGATGGGAAACAACAACATGGGGATGGGAAACAACAACATGGGGATGAATAGTGGAGACAATCTTAATTCATCAAACCATCGCCCTCTAGTCGGAGGAGGTCCTGCAGCTGCCTTCAATGCTGCAAGAGATGATCATTATCGCCAGATGGAAGAGAAAACGAAGAACGACAGCTTTGGTGGGAACCAAGTCAATAACAATATGAACCCAATGGCTGGTCTTGGAGGAAATATGATATCAGGGATGGGTATGGGTAACATGGCTGGTGGCGGTGGAGGAGGAGGAAGCAACATACCCTCTTTCGGCCTTTCAGTGAACCCTAACCAGCACTACGAAATGCTCAAGTTGCACCATATGAATTTGTTGAATGAGATCCAAGAAACGACGCTGATGATGAACTTATACCAGCAACAGCAGTTGCAACAACAACAGCAACAGCAGCAGATGAGAAACATGGGAGGTGGTGTAAGTTCAATTCAAACTGACTTCAACTTTCCCTTTTCAGGTCGTTTGTACTAATGTTAGATTTTTCTTCTCAACCACCCTTTTTCAGATGGGAATGGGAATAATGAACCAAGGTGGCGCTGGCGGCATGATGAACAACCAAGGAAGCGGCGGCGTTGGTTCTATTGGTAATGATCCAAAACCTGATCGTCGAAGCAGTGCTGCCAGTGCCAGTAGTGTCAGTGGCAATTTTCCATCAGGCATGTCAGGCAAGGGTAATGAAGAGAAGACGGATGAAGAAAAGGCGGCATGGCTCAAGAAGCTCAAGGATGACATCGCTGCCCGTGAGAAGGAAGCAGCTGAGTTAGAAGCATCGCTTGCGTCAAAGAGAAAAACCGAAGATGATGGTGACGATGAGCCCGATACGAAAAAGGTCAGGGCGGAAGAGTAGGCCTGCACTTGGATGGCATGGTGTCTCACACTGAATAATTTTGCGTACCATACTGCTTTCTTGATGGCGTGAAATTGCCCTTCCTGCCGTTGCGCTGCGCAGGTGTAATCTTTCAATGATGCAACTTCAACGTGGTTGGGCAATCACTGTAATTTTGAGCCCGTAACTCATTCCCGCATCACCTTATCAACTCGTGAACAATTTTGATGTAATTGATTAATTCTATCATAATGCTTGGCTGATATAACAACAGCACCATACCTCTGTAGGCAAAAAAGGACTGCCCACCCCCGACCCCCCTATCATACACGTGACCTGACCAACCCCAATTATTTTCTCAGGCGGAAACAAGTCTCTCTCCCCTTCACTACAACTGCCTTTCCTCCTCAACTCTCATGGACATAACTTAATGATGCGCAGCGGCCTCTTCATCCGGAATGTGCAACATTTTGAAAAATAATCCCAAATCCTTGATGTAATACGTATTGTTATCATTGTGGATAGTAAACCAAAACAACGCATGAGTAGTAGGGTCGTTGTAACCAACTACACGGCTATCCATCCTACTAGGAATAAGAATGGGGGAGGCATAAGTCCCCGCACCCTCGGGGGGGACCAATCCCAAATTATTGTATCCCTCCATGTTCTTCTCTTCGAGTTCATCCAAATCTTCCACACCGTCAATACCAAGTTCCTCCATCTCTTTGCGTAAATCCTCTGGAGCGAATTCGGGAATATATCCCGGTTTCGATTTACGGTCCTTGTCGGTGGGGATAAGGTTATCGGGTTCACCTAGGATTTTGTCAAGGTTGAAGGGGAGGTTGGCCATTGTTCGACAAGAAGTCTTGGTGGTGGTGGCGGTGGCTTGTCGGCGGCATGCTGTTATTGCGGCCCTGTGTGTGTTTTTTTTAGGTGACGAGATGGAGCATGTGGTTAGATGCAAAACGACAGCGATGAACGCAGATACAGAACACGTCAATTTTTTTTCACAAACATATGCTGAGAACACGAGCGCAATTTCAAGACAAAGGTCCACAGACCGAACGACAATAGAGGAAGGCCCAACACAGAATATGTTTATTCCATGGATACGCCTTGTGTGGGTCACTTCCCTCCGCTAAAGAGCCCTCAAAATCACCTCGGATTGCAGGCAAAACTCCTCACCTTCTAACAGTGGAAGCAAACATGGTGGTGAATCTATTATCAAGCAGTCTTGATCTAACTACGATAACAACACCCCAGCAACACTACTGATCGGCTTTTCCTACGTGATGGCGTCGATTTTTGCCAGCGGCCAGCTCAAAATCTTCAAGGACAGACTTTTTGTTTTTCCTGGAGTGGTGTTTCGCGGAAACCATGCAACGTTCCCGGAAAATCCCATCTCATAATAACGGCCTCTTTTTCACCACGCTGAAAATCTCTCATAAAATCAACATCTTGTCACGAGATTGATTGATTATCTGGAAGACCCAAGAACCCGACCCCAAAACACCTCCAACATGCGCGGTAAGCCCCCCCCCCCTCTTTGTTCATTACTTTTTTGGAATGGATTGGAATCGGGGTCCCTTTTTTTGGTGTAATTGCAAAGGTTCGGTTCAACCAATTCTCGGCATCGTTTCCAAAATAATATTCGAGACGACTTTGATCGTCGAGAATTCTTGCATGACCCCTCTCCATTGACATTGTTCATTTCATCATTCATTCTCTTGACGAATGGGAAATAATGAAGAGGAGGAAATACTTCATCCTTTTCCAGTCCACTCCACGATTTTCCAACTGCCTCTTGAAAAAAAAATGACGCTGTCGCCTTGAAGCCCCTCTCACCTGATCACCTCCCCTTCTTCTAATTTCACAGAATGTATCTCCATCCATATGGGCCAGGCCGGTATCCAAACCGGTAACGGCTGCTGGGAACTTTACTGTCTCGAGCACGGCATTCAACCTGATGGTCAAATGCCCGCTGACAAGACCGTGGGAGGTGGTGATGATGCCTTCAACACCTTCTTCTCCGAAACTGGTGCTGGAAAGCACGTCCCCCGTGCCGTTTACGTCGATCTTGAACCCACCGTTTGTGACGAAGTGAGGTCTGGAACGTACCGTCAATTGTACCACCCGGAGCAAATTATTAGTGGAAAGGAGGATGCTGCTAACAACTACGCCCGTGGTCACTACACCATTGGAAAGGAGATTGTTGACCTCGTCCTTGACAGGATCCGTAAGTTGGCTGACAACTGTACCGGCCTTCAGGGTTTCCTCGTCTTCCACGCCACCGGAGGAGGTACTGGATCCGGTCTCGGATCTCTCCTCCTTGAGAGACTCTCTGTTGACTATGGACGCAAGTCCAAGCTCTCCTTTGCGGTGTCCCCCTCTCCCCAGGTTTCTACCGCTGTTGTAGAGCCTTACAACTCTGTGCTGTCCACCCATGCCCTTTTGGAGCACACGGACTGTACATTCTGCCTTGACAACGAGGCTCTCTACGATGTCTGCCGTCGCAACCTCGACATTGAACGTCCTACCTACACCAACCTCAACAGGTTGATTGCCCAGGTCATCTCATCCTTGACGGCCTCACTTCGTTTCGATGGTGCCTTGAACGTGGATGTTACTGAGTTCCAGACCAACTGTAAGTATTTTTCAAATGAGTTGTCATTTTACACTCTCTATTGAGCGTTGCTAACTTATCTCTCTCTTTTTCACAGTGGTTCCATACCCTCGCATCCACTTCATGCTTACCTCCTACGCACCCGTCATCTCTGCCGAGAAGGCCTACCACGAACAACTCTCCGTTGCTGAGATTACCAACTCCGTATTTGAGCCCGCTGGCATGATGACCAAATGCGATCCTAGGCACGGAAAGTACATGGCTTGCTGCCTCATGTACCGCGGAGACGTCGTTCCCAAGGATGTTAACGCTGCTGTGGCCACCATCAAGACCAAGCGTACCATTCAGTTCGTCGACTGTAAGTATTTCAGCGGGATTGTGTATGAATTCGTGTGAATTTGCTTCCTTCAAAAATACTCATCACACTTCTTTTACACGTCTTCTTTCTTTCTCGAAAGGGTGCCCTACCGGATTCAAGTGCGGTATCAACTATCAACCTCCCACTGTTGTTCCTGGAGGTGACTTGGCTCGTGTCCAACGTGCTGTTTGCATGGTTGCCAACACTACTGCTATCGCCGAGGCCTTGTCGCGCATTGATCACAAGTTCGACTTGATGTATGCCAAGCGTGCCTTTGTTGTAAGTATTTCATATGAACTTCAATATTTTTGCCTTGAATCAAACACACCTTTAACACAGTTATCCACTTTTCCTGTTCCTGCAGCACTGGTACGTAGGAGAAGGTATGGAAGAGGGCGAATTCTCCGAGGCTCGTGAGGATCTTGCCGCCCTTGAGAAGGACTACGAGGAGGTTGGAGCTGAGACCGCAGACGGCGAGGGAGAAGAGGATTTTGACGAAGAGTACTAAACCTTCTTTATTCGGAGTATGCCTTCTCTTCTTTTGGGTAGAAGTCCCTTGCTTGTAGCTGACCTGTGGTGCGAGGTTGATGCGTATGTTTTATAAGATAATGATTTGTTATCAACGGAAACATCATCACTGCACAAGTATATTATCTCTCACACTGAAATCACCAATAGCAGGACTTACGCCGCAAACGTTGCATTCCCTCTCTAATCCTCTCTCATCATAACATCATTCAGCATCTACCCTTCCATCTTATGGTTACGGTTACTTGGCTAGGATGGTCTTGATGAATCTGCATGTGACTAACCTTTTCTAATGGAAGAACAAGAAAGTAGCGGTGAACTAGTATCGTAGATGATGTAGGAATATCATGCACACAGTATCACTTCGGATGCATGCTCCAGAAGTGTTGGAAAAGGTGGTCAACATAATATGTTCTACAGCTTCTGTGACGATGAATGATAGGCCATAGGCTCAAAAAAATGTATGGCACGACCACACAATGTAATCCGTGGACCCACCGTGGATGAGGCCTATCTTTCCGGAAGTATGTGGTTTTGGCGAAGGGAAGGGTGGTTTTGTGCTATGTGAAGCTGCAGTTCCAGCTTGGCAATGATGAAGTTGCTGGAAGCGGAGGAGATTGACTTGTTGGGCAGGCGTAGATTGTGAGGATGATAACAAAGTAGACAGTACTTATGCTTTTGGCAATAAAGTGTTTCTTGTGTGATTACGACAGGTAAAGAAACGAACATAAGACATGAAGAACAGTCCTACGTATACCTATGGGGCAAGAGAAGAAGAAAAATGATGTTTATAGAGGAATGGTTTAACCTCTACATATGTCAACATCACCAAAAACTTTGCTTTCTTCCTAATCAGACCAGTTGACAGAAAGAACCATCACCAGTCCACCCACATCTGACTTTCTCCACACTCCCTATGTACCTCAGACCATCTCAACACGAAAATTTCCAGAATTCCTCCTACCAGATGCTATGATTTTTCTTGGAACTCCTAACATGCAAGTCCAATTTTGAAGGAACTGACAGCGTTGTTGTGTTCAATCATATTGAGGCTGACATCTCCATCACAAGAACCAAACTTGCGGCTCCAGCCCAACCAACTAGGATGTTCAAAGTACTCGAAAGTGTAACCTCGAGGGATGTAAACAAAGCTTAAGTCATTGTCGCCAATCTCGCTGGGCATAGAAGACCATTCACCAACGCTTGCGTAGAACACACCACCACTGCAATCAGTGTTGCGGCATAATTTAACCTCAGGCGATTTGGTGGAGTTGGGATTGGGAAGTTTGCGGATTTTGAAGGAACTGACAGCGTCGTTGTCCCATGATAAGTTGAGGCGTGACCAATTTGTATGCGAACCACTCCATGGGGTGGTCCAACCGCCGAAGTTTTCATGCTCGAATAACTTAATTGCATATCCTGGTGGGATATAAACACGTGTCAATTGGTTGTCACCAATTTGGTGAGGCATGCGATTCCAGTCACCAACAGTAGCAAAATAATCATCGCCGCCACTGTTGTATTCGCACAAATGCTTGCAAAGACGTAATTTGTCTTGATGACGTGGTTGCAAGACCCACTTCTGATTGTCCGCACCACTGCAGTGCCCCAGTTGCACGGTTCCTCCATTTTGAAACGCAACCTGTGATGGTGCCTGCAAGCAGTAAGTACCACGAAACTGTATGCCACCTGCCTTGTAGTCCCACTGTTGGTTGGCACTTAGCGGGTCACACTTAGAAATATAAACCGAACCCCCATTCAACGGATCCGCATTCAAACACCATCCAAAGGAACTGACGACGAGCTTCCTAAGGGGATCGTAAGTCCAAAGGTTTTGGGGGCCACCATGGCATTCCCACAATTGAACTTTGCCGCGATTTGTAGTGCCCCCTAGGTGATCCAAGCATTTTCCTGACATATTCAACACGATGGGAAAGAAGCCATGAGTGACAAGTCCAGAACCTGTATAGGGCTGATTGGTTGGAGAGGAAAGAGACGGCGACAGAAGGCGCGTCCGAAGCTCTTGAGCTGAAAGCCAAGGCATAGCACTCCAGACAACAGCCGCCATTGCAGCCACATGGGCGGATGCCAAAGCTGTTCCAGAAACTGGCGAATATGGAGGAACACTCAGCCCTGTAGTTCCAAGTACCTCATGCAAAAGTGTTTCAGGATAGGTACTCACTACTTCAACTCCAGGGGCTGCAATGTCAACATAATCATTCCTAGCAGAGAAATCAGCACGGCGAGCACTTGAGTCAACTGCTGCAACTGATATGACAGCTTCGTACGATGAAGGATAATATGGCATAGAACCGCTGTCAGAGCATACACCAAAGTCTCCTGCTGGACCCACGAGAAGCATGTTTTTTTCTTTGAGAAATCTACTCAGATTGTTATCAACCCAGTAATCGAATGTGAGTCGCCATGCTGAGTAGCAAATTTTGTCACTCGGATCATTAAAAAGATAAGCCAACTGCCCGAACCAATCGAAGCCCATATGCACAATATTGGCACCTACTTTGCTGCACTCCATGATTGCACCAACCATATCGGTTTGTGAAGCAAGTTCTTGCTTCAACTTGCTTCACAACCACCAAACGAGCATCTGGTGCAACACCAACTACTCCATAGTCATTGTCTTTTGCAGCAATCGTGCCAGCCACCGCCGTGCCCTGCCCCGAACCCAAAGCCGTAATATATGATTGGCCCCCAACATTGTCAGCTATTGGCAAATCTGGGTGACTAGCGTCGTAACCATAATCAAGCAAACAGACCTTTTGACCCCCGCCACGCACTCCTAATTTCCTTACTTCCATCATGTCTACACCATATGGAGTAGTCTGACCGTGAGGGAGACCAATAGGAAAAGGCACAACCACAAGCAGGCTGCGTCGGCGGTCACTACCATTCCCAGACTCGGACTCCGCGTCCAGCCCGATTTCCAGGTCAGGCTCGAGAATTTCAATGTTTGGATTATTCTTCAAACCTTTCAAAGCCTTTTCTGGTACACTAATCACGACCGTGTTCCACTCCTCCCAGTCATAGTGGGATACTACACCCTTCAAACCTTTCATCACGGCTGCTTTCTTTCCCTCCTTATACTGAAGAATGACACGTATTTTTCCGTCAGCACCTTTCTTGAAGACGGGTTCTACTCCAGGACCCTGCCCCTA
>JALLBJ010000850.1:0-11054 GCA_036940105.1 Skeletonema potamos | reverse complement strand
ACAAAGATGTCATCTACCGGATACTGCGTCACTCCCAAACAACAGGCAATCGCCGAGTAGGCGGGAGGGATGAATAATTTGCAGAATGCCATGTACACATTAACATTGCATATTCAGGCAAGAATGAGTGCAGCAGGAAGTATATACTTAACAGAAGAGGAGAAGACGTATGCGGTGATTTCTTGTGCTTCGAATTGACTTCGGTGCAGTGTTCTCGCCATTGATGATACTGCTTTGGTCTGCTTTGCAATGAAGTTACGCCCGATACTTATCGGAGAGTAATATGCTGCTAAATACCAAAGCACTTGCAATACCAAGTAGAAAAGTGAATTCATCAAGATAGAATATCTCATGTTTTATCTCCTACTCTCGTCCTTAGATTTGCTTACGTGATATCTCATAGCGAGTCGTCTCTGTCATCTTTGCAGTCGCGTCTTTCTCTCTCTTATACTTATAATACATCCTCCTTTCATTAATAGAAGAATTCTCGCCTAAGCTCTTCGTCATCGTTTTCAATCTAATTTCTTCAACAGCATTTGACTTTTTGTCCCTCTTCGGCTACTTTTGAGCATGGTTTCTTACTTGGTAGGCCATTCTGCTTATCATACCTTTGGAGCCCCTTCTGAGTCACACGAGGTCGCGCCGCTCCATCATGGCATAGGCGGGATGAGATAATCGCTGGGTCATATTTTTTTTCGAGGCGGAAGACCCTTGTCCTTGAGCTTGGGTGCTTTCTCGTTCGCTTTCGCTTTCACCTTCTTGGATCTCTTCTATCTATTCTGCTTCAGTTTCGCTAGAGGTGTGGAGGACTAGAGCTAGAGCAGGTGTGAAGTTAGCAGAAGGCTTCGGTAGTACTCTATCTTGGCTTTGGGTTGTGCATCCACCAGCAGAATAATACTCCTTGCTGCATCTCAAGGCAACTTCAGCCAAGAGGACGACGCTGTTATTGTCATCGCTCGACACGACGAGCGGTTTTTAAGTGCATGCCATCTGTGAGCTGCGTTTAGATTGGAAATTGTCCTCGTGGGGTCTGTAAGTTGCAGTTGCAAAAGTCTTCTGAGGAAATACTATTGATAGTAGCATCCAAGGGATGTTGGAACACTCTTACGGATTCTTACGCAGATATAATTCACTCGTCTTCATTGATATTGCACGCGTGTAGATGTAGATGTAGAATGTACATATGCTGGATAGGTCCGTGCAAGCGCCCTGCATGTCCGAAGTCCCAAAAGCACAGCAAGCCCTTCTTCGTGATGTAAGAAGATAAGTCGCCATAAGTAGGGTTGTAGTTCAAAGTGAAAGGGGAATAGTTCGGCATCTGTAAGGTCAAGCCGTGACTTGCTGCGAATGAATACTCGACATTAGTTGAGGCTGAGGCAGTTACATCATCGGACATCTCCTCCCAGACATTGCTCCGAATTTTCAAGTGTTGATTTCATCTTTTCATGAAGGATGCCATCTTCTTTTGACACTCGTCGCTTCCCCCTCCCAGTCGCCCCACTTTCCATGACCTCAGCAAATCGAACGTCGCATGCAGCAGTGATGGCAGAGCACGAGTGATAAAATGCAATTCACATTCTACGTCGATTCCGCGTCTAGCCGTGTCAATGTAGACATTGAGCTTGCTGAGGGGCCCCAGTATTGTCGGCAGCGGTGATGTACAACGTCAGATAACACAGTTCTTACTATGATTGATTGAGTGATATGCCAATGTCCAATGTGTGATGAGTCGCGGTACCCTTCCAAAATGGCGAGTGAATGTCGTTGAAGTCATCATTCTTCCCGATAGAAATAATAGAGTGTCACTTTGCAGTGGATAACAGTGGTGCAGCCGATAAGCCAAGTTGCTGATGTGCCATCGTACTTGCTCTTAGGGTGCTCTCTCACCTCTCAGGCACAAACGCAGAGGTAGGAACATTGGCAGCTTTTTCACCACTCAGCAGCAGCGTGGGAGGAGGTAAATAACGTTATTGCATCGTTTGTTAGGGGGAGTCGCCGCACGGTTAGGCTGCATAAGATAGAAGGTTGAAGGAGCCGTCGACACGGAGCAGCGTGGAAACATGCATCTTGTGCATGTTATGTTTATGCATCACTTGCTCAAAACGGCAGCGAATATGATACCCCGCCTCCAGAAATGGTTTCAATGAGAATTTTGAGTGCATCGATGAGCGGCGATTAATAGTAGAATAATTATCGTCGGTTGCGTAGGTTGCCGAAGGGATTGCTGCTATGATGTATTTGTTTTTTGGATTTTGGATTTGGATTTGGATGAGTAGACTGTGATGTGACGGCTTTCGCCACGTGATGAAAATATCACGGACCTGGCGATTTGCTTCTCGCTACGACTGACCAACTAGCAAACAACTTGACCACTATCTTTTCGGTGCTATTAGTGCTTATTATCAAACATTACCACGATGGCTAATAATCAAGAAGCTACAGAAGCTCCCTTTATTCGGAGAGCCGTGGCACTTTATCTGCGCGGCGAGTTGAAAAAGTTGACCAACGACAACAGCGATGACAGCGATGGCAGCGATGACAGCGGAGAAGGAGCAAATGATGGAGAGACGGCCGATGATTCCCAAGGCAAGGAGATGGCTAATAACAGCGCAGCTGATTCAGATAATGACGGATCAGATAATGGCAAAGATGATAGTGAAGCTGTAGGCAAAGGATCAAATGATAGAGGGACGGCCGATGATTCCCAAGGCAAGGAGATGGCTAATAAGACGGCGACTACTGAAATTGCGGAGGTTTGCAGCGAGGAGAAGGAGGAGGAGGGGGAGGAGGAAGCCAATAATGAAGTACCTTTGCATATTGGTCGTAGTGGTGATGATAACAGCGCAGCTGATTATGACGACAGTGGTGAATATAATGAGTTCTTGAGTGCAGTGGATTATGATTCCTGGAGCAAAATTCAATGTGAAGCCACCGAGGAGTTGAAAGAAGATGAATCATCTTGTTCTCCACAACTTGGCTATGGACTTCGTTGGAATTTCTGTTCCATTCTGATTTTGTTCCTTATCTTGGCGTTGAGTGTGTGCATCTGCGTTGCTCCGGACTCTTGGGATTTGAGCTTCGACCGCATTATGAATTTTACGAATGCCGATGAAGCAAATGTGAAAGGGAAAGCCGCTAATACTACGCTGACGGATCAAGATCAAGAGTCGGTGGGGTACTGTAGGCTGTCAATGGTGTCAATGTTTGAAAAATGGTGTGATGTAGCGGATGATGATGGAAAGCCTCCTTCTGATGCAATCACCCCTAAACACGATAATAGAACTTCATCGTCGGTTGGAAAAGGTACGATTTCGGAGGAAGAACACTATCGCATGTTCACTCTACTTCTTCAATGGTTTATCGTACAGGATGCCTCGTGGCCAAAGTACATTATGATGCGCATGACCAAAATGGAAAATTGGAGGGTAACACTTCGGACGAGTCCTACTGTAGCCTGCCACACCGAGCCGATAAGTCTCCTCCGCGTCAATGGGATAAAGAGATGATCATTTTTCTTGTTGTAACGGGTTGGTTATTAGCCGTACGAACTTTCGTTGAGATACACAAACTCTGGAAAAAAAATCAGATTTTGGACAAGCGTTGCCGTTGAATGGATACAAATTTGGATCAGTTGGTTCAAGTGAATAGGCAGCTTCATGCAGAAATGCAGCTTCAGGCATCAAATCTTCAGTTGGCTCAGCAAATTGACCAGTATGGCCGTCGAAGGGATCAGAATGCCAATCAGATGGCTGACCGCTTCCGTACAGAAATTCAGCGTCTGGAACAAGGTCACAGGCTAAGGCAGCAAATCAATCATAAAATTGCGGATGCAAGACAAGTGAATACGGAGAATTATTCATTTAATATGCTGAAGCGTGTCGTTAAAATCGATAAGAATGTGCATCAGTTGCCTCAGAACATTTGCCACTTCAGGCAGCAAGACAAGGGGATCACAATTTGGAGAATTCGTTACCTGCGGTCGTCGGCCGAGATCTTGAGAACAGGATGGATTTTGACTGATTTACGATATACCGGAGGACTGCGGATCATTGACAAATTAGCAAACGATGAATGAACAAGTTGCCTTTGTTGGAGATTTATACTACACAGTACAGCAACGCGGAGAAGATATTGGATATCATTTTCCTACCTGTTTCAATGCTGTTATGATACAAATCTTATTACCAACTATATCTATAAACTTATGTAACAATTTTCACATTTGTGAGCTCTTGCGACTGAATCTTTTTCTCTTTGCCGCTGATTATCTCTCACTTCTCTATTATCTATCATCCTCCATACAAGCAAACTCCCAAACATACATCATCGAAGGTTTGCCCTCCTCTTATGTATTCTCGAATGCATGCTGGTGGCTCATTTTACAGTTTAACATGCCATCTCTCACTTCCTGGGTGGTATTTTCGCCATGTATGGTTGTACCTATGGATGTTAAAACAAAAATCCCTCGGCTGAGTATGAGAGGTGGGTGTCTCATCAGACTAATCCCAATCAACTTCAACGGAAGTCGGAATCAAATTTAGCGATAAATAGCGAAACGGGATGAACACGCGTTCTTTATGTCTTTTGATTGACTCCTCCTCAAAAAACAGTTCGACCATGGCAAAGACCGCCCCTCCCCATGGTAACCATCACTGATCCACCCTACTATTACCCATGATGAATGCCACCGCAGGTTAGTATTGATAAGCAGCAACTGCTCTTGCGATGATGATGAGCAATGTTTATTATCTCCTCATTGCTCATTTCTCATTTCCACATCTGTCTCACCATCTCACCTCTCATCCACAGCCGAATGCTCAATCGCCGTGGCCGTGCCTGCCACCCTAATCGCCCACCACGAGGACCACAGCTCTCTCAGCAACAATATCTTGCTAGTCTCAGATAGCAAAAGCAATGTCGTCTCTCCACAAATCATAGCACACACCTCAAAGACGCTCTGTTCTATTCAGTCCGACGTAGCAGAGCTATCTCTCATGGTAATCAAGGCGGCAGGAATCGCTGCCCTCTACGCCTCTGACGAAGAATCGAGAATTGCTATTGCTACCTCCTTTGCAACAGTGAAACTTGCCGATAAGGGGTTCAGTATGGCTGGAAGATTGCTCATTCCCTATAGAGGAGTTGGTAATAACAAAGAGGAGGTTGTCTCTGTTAATCTCTCTCCACTTCATGAATTGCTAGACCAGTATGAAACTAATTTTGATGTTGACTCAACTGTATCTGGTACTGCATTGGAAGGGTTAGTCTCAGCAGCAAAGGAATCTGCTAGAGCTGCCATAGATGCGGCCAAGGCTGCAAATGTGTGTTCACTCAGTCCTACAGCTCACTCTGCGATGGCACTGGCACAAGCTGCTGCGAATACATCGGCGAAGGCGGCAAGATTGAATACGGCTGCTTTGGAAGTTTCATCGTCATTCCTCTAAGTCATTTGGAGGTTTGATTTGTTGGGAAGATGTGCTTACTCAATATTATGTATGACCAAATCGAGGAATAAGTGTAAATGTAAATATTTTCAGTAATCAGAATACGGTATCTTCTTCTTTGCACCTTAGCTTGGGGTAACGATCTCAGTAATAATTGTATTTCTAATTTGATCAAACCTGAGTAAAATCAAACGTTCTTCTATACTACAATAACATGATTATTACATAAACTACACATCATTCCCCATCTTTACACATCCGGCAACAATGGCTCCTCTAGCGTGTTTCCCTCGTTATTGATTGCATTGGCAGCATAAGCATCACCCCCTGATGCAGCAGCGTGGGCACCGAACAAGTTTCTCCATAAACCAGTTGTCCGTCCTCGAGATGAAACGGAGCTGTTATTATTACTATTTGCATCTCCTGGATCACTGGTAGTCCTTTCATCCCGGATATCAGCTTCGGTCTGTTGTGATTGCTCTTCGTCGTTCTCGGTATTATCGCTTCTCGCGTGTCCTCGTTGTTGTTGCTGTTGCTGTTGCTGCTGCTCTTCCTCCTCCACATGTACAGCCTCAAACATGGCCTTGCACAATGGACACGTCGGACTACGCTCCGTTAACCAGGGAAAGATACAGTCCGAATGAAATGTATGTTGGCATGGCAGCACTCGTATTTGCTCTCCCACCTCATACTCGTCTAAGCAGATGGAACATGAAGCATGACGAAAGTATGGATCCTTCTTGGGCGATTGAAGGGCTTGGCATAATCCTCCTCCTCCCCTCACTAGATCATCCTCTTCATCCTCTCGAGGTGGATGTCCGTCATTATGAGATATTCCCGGCCCGTCCAAATCATCATCATTCGTGTAGGGCATATCTGTCTTATCACGTAATTCCAACCCGCGTGAACTACCGCTAACACCACTTTGACGATCCTCCTCACTGCTGCTTAAAACATCACTCTCAGACGAACAACTTGTATATTCGATGGTAGGCAAGGTCTCCACCTCTTCCAAAGTTAACAATCGTAATCCATTCCCTCGTCGTCGTGACGTTCGTGTATTATTATTATTATTCGTTCCTGTCCCATGATGATTACCAGCTCCACCACCCAACAAGAATAAATGGTGTTCATTCACCGCCTCGCTATTGTTACCACTCCTTCCCAACGCGGAAGTTGATAAAAATACCGAGAAGGAACAAACACATCCAAATAGCATTAGTAGGAATGCAAAGGATGCAGCGGATTGATCGTAGGGGGGGAACCATCCGTCAGTGCCGTCGATTAGGATTTGGGGTCCACCTTGATTGTTGACGTAGAGTGGTTGTGTGTTTAGATATTCATGGAGGGCTAATTTCGAATAGATAATGAAATGAAAGAAACCGTGGTTGAAAAACGAGAGAGGAGGGGTAAGGTGTCAGCAGTGAATTGAACAACACACTAGAAAACGAAGACATAACAGCACAACAAAGCGAAAGCACATAAAGCTAGCTTCACCTCGACGCTGTAGCAACAACATCTCGAAAAAAGAACTCACCCATGCCACTCTCATAACTAACAAACACCAACCCCAACTCTGGATACAAATCATTCCTCGCCTCATCATGTCCATCCTTTGGCATCATGGTGATCAAATGCTCTCCATCTTCCATATTGTCATTATAAACGATCAAAAACCTTACAACGCCATGTGGAGAGGTTAAAGTGGAGGCAACACGTGCCTTGGTTTCATAAGTGCATTGACCACGTTTGGCGAGGAGGGCTACGGGTACGCCATGAGAGGGTGTGATGTGAATCTTCTTATCTGTCTTCGTCTTGTCGTTTGTACTATTAGTGGCGTTACCAACACCTCCTACACTCGGTACCGGAATAATCAGCTTTCTATTATCATGCTGCTGATCTTCTCCCCCCCCGCCCGGATGAATTTCCGTCACGCCATTGCATAAGTGCATATCATCCGGGACATACTGTAATAACGCTACGTACTGAAGGTCGTATTCAAAGTTTAATCCAAAGCTGGCAGCGCGGGAGTGCAGTTGTTTCCCCGTCGTGGAGAGGGTGATTGTGCCTTGAACAATTGGTAGTATTGTCATTAGAAGGATTAAGAGGGGGTGTAGTATTATTGGTCGTGTCATCGTGATATTGGTTGCTTGTGTGTGTTTTTGTCTGAGAGAAAACGATGGTTAGAAATTATTGAGCTGTTGGCAAACATATTATATGGTGCAGGTGTAGCCAAGCAATGAATTAAGTAGAACTCACCGAAATTACTTTTCCAAATGGAAGGGGCCTCTCTCTGCAATTTTTTCGAACCGTCTGTGGCGGAACTTCTTTTATGTCTCGACAATTCAATATTGGTTTTTCTCACTGATTTTGGGCCACTGATATTACTCGTACTGTCCAAGTTGTTGATTTACTGCGACGAAAGCTAATTAATATTTAATTTGCAAAAGATGCTTTCGTTTCTAATGTGCAAGGCCCCGCTGTTGTGCCTTCGTTGGCGTGTGGGGCTCTTGTTTATTATCCTAGGTACCATCTTGCTTGCTTATTCGTGATGTTGATTTGGTGGGAAAGAAATAGCCCTAAGTAAATGTTTACAAAGTTTACTTTTAACTAATTCTGGACTTTCTAGGTACAACAGTAAAGTATCAAATAAAAAGTCTCAAGGCAATATTATTTGACCCTCTTTTGGAACTTCGATAGCACTAATAGATGGCGAAGTATTGAGATAGGCATCTGCAGTCACTGTATGCGTGATCCGTGATCACACATTATCATCAATGAAGTGACATACATACTTAGATAAGTAGAGATGAAGAATGATGATCAAATTTTGTTATTGAGTGTTTTTATGGCTGGTTGTAGCATACTTATATATTCTGTCAAACATCACCATAATTCAACATATGGATTCTTTGATTATAATCAGTGGAGGAAGAGATTTCAAATGTAATACACGATCTCAGACGTTAACAATACACTATATATGAGAGGCACTAAGTAGGGGACCTTGCATTTAGTGTATATCATTGCCAAGCGGTCCATAGCAGAGGCCGGCGGAGATCATCAAATATCATGGTGCCGATGGCGACTATGATATCTCAACTTCAGCATGGACCTTGACGGATTTCCGCATCCAGACGGTAGCCAATAGTAATTGCATTCGATATAAGTGCGTATTACGGTTACATTAAGCTCATGTACGGAGCTTTATCCATTAGTAGGGCCGGCAGCACCATGGTGGAGCCAAAAAAGTGGCAACATTAGGTAGGTATGATTATGGGTACTATGTATCTCCTACTTAGAATTGAATTCGTACATAGGGCTAGAAAATGAGGTGACGTGATATTAGATACCCCGTATGATAAAAGATGACCGACCCGCCCAAGCGATCGGACCCTAGATACGTACTTAAGTACTAATTCCTTGCGTAAGTAGAGTAGCGACAAAACGACAACCTAGATGGTACCTTTCCCGTCTTGAAGATTTCTTTGGGAGAGGGGGCTTGCCCGTCAGTTGCAGTTACTTAGGGTTAGGGTTAGCCGCTAAGATAGAGTGCTCTGGGCCGTATTTTTTTTTGGGGGGGGTGGATTGTCCTCTTGCAGTTTGCTTTTATGGTACTATTCCTTCGTTAATGCTACGTCAAATGGGGCAAGCGCAAGCGAGCCCCTACTTATTTGCCCATTCCCTGAAATCTTACATAGGGAAAGGTTTGTAAGTACGTAGGTAAGTAGTAACCTTTTCCATCCTAGGTATGTAGCATAGGAATGCAAAAGAAATGAGAAGATGAATACCGTACGTGCTGGCAGTCAGGACCGCTGCTTTCTTTGCCTGACGAAGTCCAGACTTGAGGAAAAACTTCGTTTTGCAGAAAAGTGCGTTTGGGGCGCAAATAGGGAGACAATGCGATGTCAGCCGTTTCCATATTTCCTCGGCTTCCCCCACCAACGCATTTCGCGCCCCAAAGCCTCAATCATTACAGGCTCTTCCAACCGGAGTTTTTCCATCGTTTGTTTTCCTCATCTCGCCGTTGCTGCAGAACTTCACCGCAGTTCACCGTCACCGGCAGCCGGGATCATGCCTAACTGGCTGACTCCTATGATTAATATATTGTGAATAGGACATTCAAGTTATGCTGTCCAGTAAACAACTCTAAGTACTACTCATAGCAATTAATATTATCATTTTTTCCAACGTCCATAATCATGCCAACGCTAGTCAGGAGATTGAAGAGAATCGTGCTGCAGAAGACGAGGCCGATCAACTCATCACCACAGCCACAGCCACAGCCACAGACTGCAACGGTAATTCAAAATTATTCGACTGCTCCTCCCTATCACTTTTTCAACAAACCTCTTATTGTCCATCAACCTGAACCACTTCCAAGAAAGGTGAACGCCGCTTTCACCAATGCTGCTCCATCTGCTGCTGCTGCTGACGACACCACTTCTGGGAATGCCTCCACTGCTGCTGCCACCGCCTCTGATGCTACTGTCACCCCTAATGGCACAGACACAGATGGCACAGCTGAATCGCTGCATGTTCATGAGAAAACTGCAGATGCTGCGAAAGAGAGAAAACGAAAGGAGTTCGCATTTGCAATGGGTGAATACCCAGATTTCAAACGATGTCCAAAAAGCGGTAAAAGGGCATGTTCCGCTGATGGGTGCTTTAATCAAGTCGTTCAAAGGGGGGTGTGCGTTAAGCATGGTGCGCAGACCAAACGATGCAGGATAGAACGTTGTCCAAATGGGGCCGTCCAGGGAGGAGTGTGCATTAAGCACGGGGCAAGGAGGAAACCATGCAGGGTGGAAGGATGTAAAAATCAACCTGTCCAACGTGGAATTTGCGTGAGGCATGGGGCACAGCTTCCGCGATGTAATCGTGAGGGATGCAGCAATCAAGCAATCCGAGGAGGATTGTGCATCAGGCACGGTGCAAATAAAGTCCATAATCCAAGTGCCAATTTATGATGAGCACTGAAGGATTGACAGTCATCATGCAAAATTGGAGGGTGGAGTGTGTAGTATAATATTATGAAGCATGACATGTATGGTTAATGTTATAAACCAGCTGTGCAGCGGCAAAGGATATGCACTGCGTATGAATATGAAGGGGTTAGTTTGTAACAGGCACGGTAGTAGTGGTGCTGAGTGTTTTTTGACGTCCATGTCTCTTGGGAGGGTATCCCGTCGAGAGTGGTTTTAGACAGGTGGTCTCTTGTGTAGGTTGATGGTTATGAACAACTTTTTTCTCGTAAATATTGATATTAATGACCGAAGCAGGGGAATCTATTGATGTGGTAGAAATAGATGCAGAGAGTTTTTATTGTTATTGTGAATAGATTAATATTGATATGTTGGTGATGTGGTGGAGGGGAGGGGGTCATGTTGCAATAATTGTGGCGTTGGGCCAACTGAATAATAATCGAAGAAAGCAAAGGAGATAGCAAGCAACGATGGGTTGTTTGCATTACGCAGAGGGTATTACGAACCAATGGCATGGGTGCTTGGTTTCGAGGGCTGGAGAGAGAGAACTCGAGAATCCAGATTTGGTTGTCCTGTTAGAGTTCCTCTATCTGGCGCGCCAGCCGACCACACAAATCCGTTATGGCCT